>JABTTQ020000670.1:0-50000 GCA_016081115.2 Rehmannia glutinosa | reverse complement strand
CATGATCTTGTCGGTCGGGTTTGGGTGAATCCTTTCCCAAACTCGGGTTCCTTCGTTTGGGGCATGCTTGACAGATCCTGTCGATCCAACGGCCAACATGCGCCATGTTACAAAATTTCTGGTAAGTTTCTTTGCTCGCCGGAATCTTATTTTCCCAGAGAATTCTTCTCTTTGTCTCGAGAAGATCTTCTGTGAATCCTGTTGTTGATTCAGTAGGAAAGATCCATTTGCTGAATTATGGAAAAACTTAAACGGATATTTGACTTTGTCCATTTCTGTTAGACAAACCCAAAGACCCCATGCTCGTCGTGTAGAAGCTTCGTCTTTGGAAATTGCTCCTACTAACATCTGGTCCTTCTTCCTGAAGGCGCTTGATATATTTTAAGGCATTTTCATCCGGTCTTCTTAGCTTGATGAAATGAAAAGCTTCATTAAAGCCTTTCTTCGGTGTTCGGGAGTCGACCGATAAAATACGATTTCAAAATATCTCATCCGGCCAAATGTGGATTATTGGCCCAAGTCTCGTAAATATTCCCCCAATCCATTTCGGTAATTTTGAAATTTAAAGGGAATCGGGTGATACAAAGATAAATTGAAGCTAAAGCTCCAAAAGTATACCATTCTCGAACTTCATTTGGATGACTTCCTGGTTTCATCCAAACTCTGGGGTACTTGCCTGAGATATCAACTATTGTTTTTTCTGGGTTGATACCTCTTTTTGTAACCAATTTCTCCCACTGTCTTTGATATACCTGCATTGGAGAAATCTTAATTTCATCAGTTTGGACCATAGATTTGCCTGTCTGTGGCCTAAGATCCAACTCTCCCTCTTTTACCCCAGAGGTGCTGGGTTGACTTGAAGACTCGGGTTGTGACACCGGAGCTTCAACATTCGTTACAGTGTGTACACCCTCAGGGGATGCATCACCTGCAACACTTGTGATTATGGTCCTTGAATCCATAACCTCCGGGTTAGAGCCTCGTTCTCTATTCGCCCCTTTTTGCATCGTAGGAGATGCAACCTGGAGGAGAGGCCCTTGCAGTGCTAAGAACAATTTGTTTGATAAATGGTTTTATCATGATTTTGATGATTTTATTTTTATACCAAAACAATGTTTTTAAAGGTTGTCCAAATACTCCTAAATGATTTAAAATGGTTTTAATATTTTCTGGAGTATTTCTACAAGTTTATTTTCGATATAAATTGGACAACACTTTTGATGATTTTGTGTTTTACACCAAAACAATGGTTCTAAAATATTGTCCTAATACTCCCGATCGGTCTAAAATACTTTTACTATTTTTTGGAGTATTTCTTTAAGTTTATTTTCGATATAAAATTGGACAACACTTTTGTTTTGAGGCCAATCGATGCCTACTATAGGGCATCCTGTACTGAAAGTTGTGAAAAAGCATGAATAAGCTATTTCTTTGAAAAAGGTTGGTTGACCGGTCAACGGGGTGGTAGACCGGTGTGGTCGACCGATCGGCCGGCGTCGACCGGTCGCGGTCGACCGTGGTGACCGTGCACAGGAGCATTTTAAAAGAACTTTGTGGACTCGTTTTTGGTTACGCTCGACCAAATTTGGACATAGGGTCGACCGGTCGGACCCCCGTCGACCGGTCGCCTGTGTAAATGTGTTTTCTCATTTTCAAACGTCTATTTGTCTTGCGACGATTCGCCTTTAAGTTTGACAAAGAAAAATTCTAACCGTTGTGCGTGACACTTTTCCTTAAATTGTGGAATTGATTTCTAACAACTATAATCTTGTTTTTAATTACAATTTTTTGTAGAAATCAGATTCCAAGAGGAGCCTATCAAGTATCAATCATCTCCTATAAATAGAGGAAGTTTTGAAGCACAACAATAAGAGAGAAAACTACAACACAACAAGATACACTCAAGAATACACTTGTTCTTACATTGTCTTATTTCTTGTTGCAATTTGCCTAGCTATTCACTTTCACATTCTTGAGGTCTAGGCTATTCTTGATTACACTTGCACTCAATTGTATTATTCATTATCGAGTTGTAATCTTGAATTTGTGGTCGTCATTCAAACACAAGATATCCTTGTGAGTGTTCTTGTGGTAAGAACACACTTGGGTGAACTAGGTGTTAGGTGTAAGAAGATTGTGGTAATCTTCTTGTTGAGGTGTTGAAGAGTGTGGTGCTCTTCAAGGGTGAAGATTGTGGTAATCTTTACAAGGTGCCGTTTGAAGATTGTGGTAATCTTCAAGTGAGATTGTGGTAATCTCAAAGGTGGTGTTGAAGAAGAGTGTGGTGCTCTTCAAGGTGTTGGTGTAAGATTTTTTGTAATAATTTTGGTAATTATTAATAAAATCTTTTTCTCTTTTCGAAATCCATCCCTGATATCTTTGGTGGTAGAGGATTAGGCCTAGATGGGTTGAACCTCTTTAAATCGACGTGTGTTGTTTACATTCCACACCTTTGTTATTATCCTTGAGCATTCCGTTGGAAAAAGAGGGCGAAATCGAAAAGATGGAGATAATCTATTCACCCCCCCTCTAGATTATCGTAGCCGCTTGGACTACAAGTGGTATCAGAGCCAAACTCTTTGGCAAGCTCGTTTCACATCGCGAGTGAAGAGAAACGATCGTCGGCTACGAACGAAGCTCAACTTTCCGGCACCTCCACCACCAAGCCACGTCGGTTTGATTCCAAAAATTTTATATTTTGGAAAGAAAGAATGGAATGCTATTTACAAGGTTGCGGGTTCGATATTTAGAACACCGTCATCAATGGAGAATCCATTCCGATGAAAGATACACCACACACCTCAAAAGGCTTCAAAAAGCTCAATGATGAAGAGAAAAAATCATCTCCTTAAATGGTAAAGCTCTTAATATTTTACATTGTTCACTTATCACTTTGGAATTTGATCATGTTGTAGGTATTCGATCGGCATGAAGTATGGCAAAAATTAGAAGCCATCTATGAAGTATATGCAAATGAAAAGAGCAACTCAAAAGCATCTACTTCACAAATGGATACAACATCAAATTCAACAACATGGGATAAGCCTTCTACAACCTCCCATGATTAACAAGTTGAACAATGCCTCATGGGCATCGAAGAAGAAAACGAGGTAAGTTCTAAACCCTCTACTTCTTATGACAATGAATTGCAAAATGAATATAGTTACTTGCAAAATGATTATGATGAGCTACAAGATGAATTCTAAAACTTACTTGTTAAATACAAAAATTTGAAAAAGGAATTCATTGTTTTAAAGAATGATAAGGATAGTTTATTTACTTCCTATGAATCACTATCATGTGCTCACACCACCACTCTTGACAAGGTTAGAAACCTTGAGAAAGAAAATAGTACTCTTGTTGAGGATATAAATTGCTTGAAAAATGATTTATCTAAATCCAACTTAGTACCGATAAGATGACCAATATTGTTGATTGTTGTGATAATTCAAACTAGAACTTGATCATAAGCCTAAGGGTGTCAATCACATGAAAAAGAATCAAGTCTCTAAGACGTTGGTCATTATGCTCCTAGAATTATTACATGCTTTTATTGCGGTAAAAATGGTCATACGGTAAATACTTGTCGGGCTAGAAATAGCTCTAATTTTTGTTGGAGACCTAAAAGTCTCAAGACTAATCCCAAAGGACCCAAACACATGAGGGTACCACAAAATAATGTCATATTAGGTACCGTGAAATAATGATCGAAGAAAATTCATACCGCCAAGAAGGCATCAAATGACCGTTTCATTTGATCAAAGAAGGAGAAACTATTCTCAACAAAGCCAATTTCCAAGAAGAGGGTACAATCAAAAATGGGAAGAACACAATCCTTGGAAATGGCAAAGACATCATCAACAAGATGATTTTCAAAGAAGAAGAGACTTTCAACAATGGGAAGGCAACAAACCTTGGAAATGGAGTAATCAAAGAAGTCATCATCAACAAAGTGACTTCTCAAAGGGAAGATATCATCAACAATGGGAACGACACAACCCATGGAAATGGCGTAATTGGTAACCCATATCTCCCTATTTAAATATGCATTTTATTTTGTTATTATGCATGCTTTTATTTGTGTCTTTATTGCAAAATGAGTTTTCAAATATTTATTTTTTAATTAAGGTCTTCAATATATATTTGTGCTTTTAAATTTTTGAAAAAAGAAGACCTTATATGATGTTTTTAAAACTCTTGTGCATTTTTGAAGACTATAGTATGTTATCATCTCTTATGGATTTTTATGGCATGAGCTTACTTGTGATATCTCTTAGCCTACACTTTTATCATTATAATTTGTGCTAGATTTGTTTTAAGAATTGTGTAGGATTTACATATTTTCACAAATGGCCATTTTCGTCATTATTTGTCAAGAAAAGGTATAAATTATCGAGGTACGTTTACTTGTGTTATTCTTAGTCTTATAGACTCGATATATGTATTGCCATGTGCCTATGTGCTTGTTTTTCATAGTATTTCATACAAATGCCATTAAGAGGATTTTTAGATTTTTTGAAAGGCACTATTCGATATTTGATTGCACATATTTGCTTTGTCAACTTTTGTTCAAATACTTCTTTTAAATGAGGTCTCAATTATATGCTATCGGATTCTCAAATTTCAAAAGAGACCTTTTGTAGCTTTCTTAAGCTTATTTGAACTTGCATGATTTATTAGACTCTTGATGATATTCTAAATGCATAGTATGTGTTTCTTGCTTCATGATCTATATATATATAGTGTCTATTCCTACTATGCTCTTTTGCAAGATATTTTGTGATTGATGATTGAAGCATGTTTTTACACTTGGGCTATTTTTTTCTTGCTTATATAAGCGATGCCATTAATGAGTTTGTTTAGTTGTGTAGATGAGAAACGAAGTACTCCAAATATTGTTACCTCAAAATATTTGGATAAATGTTCTTTTATGAACACCTTAGACCAATTGAATGCCCTATGATGAAGAAGACAAAAAGGGTATTCCTAACAAACTCGATGACCAAGGCAACATTGGTCGAACTAAAGCGAAGTTAGTAGCCCGAATGTATTTTCAAGAAGAAGGTAATTAATTTTGATATAACATTTGCACTCATAGCACATTTTGTAGCTATTTACTTGCCCATTCTTGTTTTAAGAAAATTTCAATCTTTACCAAATGGATGTTAAATCCAAATTTCTAAGTGGTTTTATTCTAGATGAAGTCTATATAAAACAACCTCCGGGTTTTAAAATTTTTTTCTAGGCCAAATGATTGTTTTTAAGGCTTTGTTTGGTTTAAACAAGTACCCCGTGTATGGTATGATGGACTTAGCTATTTTTGCTAAATGATTTTACAAAAGGTAAAGTTGATACTACTCTCTTTGTTTGTGAAAAAGGGCAAGATTGTTTAAACTTGTGCATATTTATGAGAATATTTTTGGTGCTACTAATGAATATTTGTGCAAGATATTTTTCTAAGTTGATACTAGGTGAACTCGAGATAAGCTTGATGGGGGAGCTCAATTTATCGCTTGGGCTTCAAACTATTCAATGCCAAGAAGATGGTTATATTTCAAAAGAACTCTTGAAGGAGTTAGGCATTGAAGAGAGAAGAACTATCTCAACCTCTATGGCTAAAGATTGACAAAGGTTGAGAAAGGCATGTCGGTTGACAAACAAATTCTAGGTATGTTTTCTTGTATTATTCCTATAGACTCGACATTCCATATGCCTTATGTCTATATGCTCGACTTAAAAAAAACTATCCCAACGAATCTCATTAAAGTGCTATTAAAAGAAATTTTCAAATATTTGAAAGGCACTTCTTCTTATGACTTGTTGTATCCAAAGCTTTAAAATGTTCTTATTTTTTTCGGGATAACAAGTTTGGTATCTATTATACGGTTATTCGTATTCAAAATTTGGTTCGTCATAATCGAACTAAACATATTGAGATTCGATATATTTTTTAAGGGATTGTGATTTTTAACAAAAACTTAAGATGTGTTTAATTAAAATCTCAAGGATAACTCGCGGACTTTTTGATCGTTAACCGCCGAGTATTTTACCTCATTTCGAGCTTGATTATGACATAATGTATATTGAATGAGGTCTACGTTTGCATTTTGCACGTTTTTAAAACTTAGGGGCGAAAAATCGGATTTACGGATCAAAATCTGGATTTTGCAAATCAAGCGACAATGGGCAACCAGGCGGGGGGCCGACGGTCGCCCACTGCTCGACCGTCGCCTTGCCCATGACCGGCCGCCCTAAGGGATTTTTGGTTAAAATGCTTCATTTTTCCAGGACTTAGCCATTTTGGCTCTTTTGGTTCATTTTTCGTCCCTTTGTCATTTTCACACACAATTCACTTCAAATGTGTTTTGTTGCATAAATTATATATCTTGGGGATTGTCTAGCTCGTTTATCATCATTGATGATCATCTTTACCGATTGAATGGTAAGAATTTCACTCTTTTTAGCTCAATTGGGTTGAACCCTTGAGTTTGTGGCTTATATGTATTTTTCTTAATACAATTCATATATTTTTGTGATGAGCTTATTGATTGTTGATGATTGACTTGTGTTAAATTGCATTTGGTGATGAAAAACTTGGCTTGATTTCATTTACAAGGGTTATATATATCTTTCTCAATTTTTGACGTCCGCCAAGTGTTCGATAAAACGTTTCAATGAAAAATTCATCACCTACATGATTCTCTCGATTTCAAAAGTCTTATACATTTATAGAGATCATGTTTTGCTTATAAAATGAGTTTTTCTAAACCTCTACAAGTCGTATGATTCGACTTTTCCCTCCTATTTGGTTTATAAGCTTCAATGCTCAAATAGCTCAATACATCGGTTTAGTTGCGCACTTTGATATATGATGTATTTATCGTGCTAACATTCTTTTTGATGATTCCAAAGGGGGAGAAACAGGTTATAAGCTCATTAGCTCATAAAAGCTAAGATAAGCTTAACGAAAAGAAGCTATAAGTTATGGCTTCATAAAGCCATAAGTTGTGGATCATATTTAGTCCACTTGGTGCATTATGGTTATGTATGAATCATGGTCCATTGGTTGTAGTATGGACTTATATACGGTTCTAATGATGTATCTTTGACAGGGGGAGCTTTTAAGTTTTTGATACTTAAGCTCAATATCGAAAAGCTAAGATTTTAGCTTATGTTGAAGTTCTTCTATATTACTCTTGTTGTGCATGTTGATAGGGGGAGCATTTGCTATATGTGTTTGAATATCTTTACTCCCATCATTGTGATTATATTGCGTGGAATGTTGTCGCTCACAACAGAAAGTTCCTTTTTACCGATAAAAATGTTTTGTTTTCAAACTCGACCTCGTTAAAATTGTTTTGGTTTGTAATCATCAAAAAGGGGGAGATTGTTTGATAAATGGTTTTATCATGATTTTGATGATTTTGTTTTTATACCAAAACAATGTTTTTAAAGGTTGTCCAAATACTCCTAAATGATTTAAAATGGTTTTAATATTTTCCGGAGTATTTCTACAAGTTTATTTTCGATATAAACTGGACAACACTTTTGATGATTTTGTGTTTTTACACCAAAACAATGGTTCTAAAATATTGTCTTAATACTCCCGATCGGTCTAAAATATTTTTACTATTTTTTGGAGTATTTCTTGAAGTTTATTTTCGATATAAAATTGGACAACACTTTTGTTTTGAGGCCAATCGGTCGCCCTATAGGGCATCCCGTACCTGAAAGTTGTGAAAAACAGTGAATAAGCTATTTGCTGAAAAAAGGCTGGTTGACCGATCAACGGGGTGGTAGACCGGTGTGGTCGGCCGACCGGGGCATCGGCCGGGTGACCGGTGCACAGGAGCATTTTCTCAAATCGGACTCGTTTTTGGTTACGCTCGACCGGCTGGACATAGGGTCGACCGGTCGGACCCCGTCGACGGCCGCCTGTAAATTTGTTTTCTCATTTTCAAACGTCAATTTGTGTGCGACCGTGCATCGCTAAGTTTGATGAAGAAAATTCTAACCGTTGTCACGTGCAGACTTTTTTTCCTTAAATTGTGGAATTGATTTCTAACAGCTATAATCTTGTTTTTAATTGCAATATTTTGTAGAAATCAGATTCCAAGAGGAGCCTATCAAGTATCAATCATCTCCTATAAATAGAGGAAGTTTTGAAGCACAACAATAAGAGAGAAAACTACAACACAACAAGATACACTCAAGAATACACTTGTTCTTACATTGTCTTATTTCTTGTTGTAATTTGCCTAGCTATTCACTTTCACATTCTTGAGGTCTAGGTTATTCTTGATTACACTTGCACTCAATTGTATTATTCATTATCGAGTTGTAATTTTGAATTTGTGGTCGTCATTCAAACACAAGATATCCTTGTGAGTGTTCTTGTGGTAAGAACACACTTGGGTGAACTAGGTGTTAGGTGTAAGAAGATTGTGGTAATCTTCTTGTTGAGGTGTTGAAGAGTGTGGTGCTCTTCAAGGGTGAAGATTGTGGTAATCTTCACAAGGTGTCGTTGAAGATTGTGGTAATCTTCAAGTGAGATTGTGGTAATCTCAAAGGTGTCTTTGTTGAAGAAGAGTGTGGTGCTCTTCAAGGTGTTGGTGTAAGATTTTGTTGTAATAATTTTGGTAATTATTAATAAAATCTTTTTCTCTTCGAAATCCATCCCTGATATACTTGGGTGGTAGAGGATTAGGCCCTGGTGGGTTGAACCTCTTTAAATCGACGTGTGTTGTTTACATTCCGCACCTTTGTTATTATCCTTGAGCATTCGGTTGGAAAAAGAGGGCGAAATCGAAAAGATGGAGATAATCTATTCACCCCCCCCTCTAGATTATCGTAGCCGCTTGGACTTACACAATTGTCCTTGAGCGAACCGGCATGCTCGTATTTGACTAGAAATGGATTTCACTCACTGTTGAAGTCGTCCAAAAACTTCTCACGCATTGAGACATAACATTCCAAAATCTCGTTCTAGACTCTCCAGGTTTTTCCTGAGATGTCCTTCTCGTTTAAGGACCTCGTTAGCAACGCGTCCTTCCATCTCGTGTCAAAAAATCTGCAAGAATATTTTCATGAAATTTTATAATTACAATATCATAATCATAATATTGACATTGACTTGCCATCTAAGTAATGGAGCCTTTTCTGGTTTTGATTCAATTTTGTTTTTCAGAAAAGCCTTGACACTTGAATTATCAATTTTTAAAGTAAACTTTTTAGCCAGTAAAAATAGAAGCCATTTTTTAAAAGCCTTTCTGACTGCAAAGAATTCTTTCTCGTTGATATGCCATATGTTTGCTTCACTGGGTGTGAATAAACCGCTGCAATATCTGCATGGCACTTCCTCGTTTGGTGTGACCTTAGTAAGAACTGATGTCCACCAATCATCACTGGCATCTGTGTAAAGAGATGATTTCATCAATATCTACTTGAGATATGCCATCTTGCTCTGCATGTCCAGCAATTACAGTCTTTGAAACTTTCATTTGCTCTAGTGTGAGCACGCCTGAAAGTTCTCCTTCCCGGTGTTCTCACTGGTACTTGCTTGATTAGACCACGATGAAGAGGCTCTACTCCTGCTTGGTGCTGGTCTTTGCCCCGTTTTGTAACTTCGGGCTTTTTGTTTTGACCAAAACCTTCTAGGTCTCCATGAAGACCTGCTTCTTTTGCTGTTGTTTCCTCGGCGGTATGGATCGCTTCGCTCCTTCTTCTTTCAGTGCGCCTTGGTTGACCCCACAATTATTGGGATATCATTGTCCATGCAACATAGAGGAACTACTTTGTTAATTCCTCTTAATCTCTTGTAATTCTGTCAGAGTTGCTTGGTAACACCATTCGATAACTTGGCCTTTAGGAAAGACATTTTTCTCGCCCGCTTTCTACTTCCGCTCCATCCTTGTATTCCCGATAAGCATTTCTCTCCAGGGACTCGGAATTTTGGCAAAGAATAGCTGTGCAGCTTCCTTTTCTTCGATCTTGGATTTCCACCGGTATTCGGTGAACAACTAGATATATTCGTCAATATGACAAATATCATATAACTCAAGGCTATAGAGGGCTTGTTTATATCTCTTTCTTTTTTAATCCTCTAATCCCTCGAAATAACCTGTGCCGATAAACTGGATTTTGAATAGTTTTGCCATACCATCGACAATTCCTTTAAGTGATTCTCATGATGTGACTGAACCTTTTGTACTAGCATCGGTCATATCCCAGGCAATCTTCACTGATCCTTAAAGACTCATTTCAAGAAGTAAAATGAATGAATCCTTTGTAAGATCGAGGTTCTGCACGAAATTCTCATAGCTGAAGCCCATTCATCAATGAGAACTTCTCTATTTTTAAAATTTGGGATGTCCAGATTTAACATCAACCCATATGGATGTATTGGGTCGAGGTGCGATCTTCTATAAGGCGTTTGATAAACATTCGGCCTTCCAAAGGGTTGTCTAGTTCTGCGCAAGAGGTTTCGACCTCCTGTCCCTAAAAGTGGATCACTCCCGGTTGTGAAATCCCCAGCGTGTGGCATCCTTTCGTCCCGAGCTCCATGATTCGAACCCGTACTTTCTTCGACGTTATGAATAACTGGTGGTGGTGGTGGAATTGGTCTTCCTGCTGGATCATAGGTGACCAATGTTCCATCTCCTGTGTTCATCTTTAAATCTACAATTCTTAATCCTGCGAAGGATTCTGCAAGGTCATGTAGATCTTTAAGATTCATCTTTTCCATATCCATCCTTTTTAATTTTTGATGGATTTTCCTTTAATTAGAGCAATGAGCTTCTCCTCATCTGTTATTTTTCATATAACTTCGGTTGGGTTCCCTTTTTGGTGTAAATAGATATTATCCCAAAATCTATACGATTCTTTCCTCCTAAAGAACTCGGCTACTATCCTCCAGGTTCTTGACTCGTTTGAATATCATGAAGAAGCTCAAGAGTTTCCTTCTCGATATTTCACCATCGTCTCCATTTGGTTCGGATCGATGAACTTGTCTTTGGTAGATGAATATGGCGGTTGCCATAATTACGCACCATCTTCCGACTTCTCTAAGATCTTCGGAGAACTTAGATTTGTCTGGAAGTATCTCGTTCCACTCGGGTACTCCATCGGAATTATTGTTCGTGGGAATTTTCATGAATCGTTTCTTGAAGGTTCATCAAGTAAACATATAAGTGCAGTTAAGCATCCAAAACGCTTTATAATATTATGCTCGCATTTTGCATTGCGCTTAAAGTTTCCCGTCGGCTCCTACCTGTTCTTTTTCTTCATGTTGGTATTCCCAATATGAAACCTGGTCAAGGTGTTCTTGTGCATACATCGTCAATATTTGACGATATGTCCTGTAAGGGGTACATCTCGGACATCGGTTCGGGTCCATAATCTCGGAGTAATTTCTCCTCACCAATTGTAATTACATAAATATAATAAATTTAACTAAAAGTTCTTAATAAACCTAGGCTCTGATACCATTTTGAATAAATCACTTAGTCAAATCAGCCATTAGTATGAATAAGGATATAATGGGTATTATAAAAATATGAAATAAACCCGGTGGACCAATTTTGCCAAGACTTGAAACTTACTGGACTAAAATTGCTCACGTGTAAAACTTATAGGACCAATTTTGCAAAAACTTTCAAACTTACAGGACTAATTTTGCAAACTCAATACTTAGAGTACCGAAATTGCAAACCGTTCATAGTTACAGGACCAATTTTGCAATTTACCCTAAACTTTGGTATTGGTCCTTGCAGCAAGTTATTTGTCAATGGACTTGAGGAGAAAAGGGGGTGGGGAAGAGAGAGCGTAGATGTTTCACGACTCTAGCCACCGAGAGAGATGGGGAAGAATTGTGTATAGGTTTCTTTTGGGGGATTCGATCCTTTTTCTCTTCTTCCAGTTTACCCTCTTATTTCCTTTATAGTATCTAAATACCAATGCCTACTTAATATGGGTTTGGGTATAAGATCCGTCTCACGAATTAAGATTCGTGAGACGGTCTCACACAAGTTTTGTGTTTAATCAAAGGGTGAAAGACTTGCGCTGAAAAACCAAGTTTGCTGGTTTTATAAAAGGGTCAACTTATCAGTTGAGTTATCTTATCAATAGCTCCTCGAGTCTGTTGAGTGACTAACTCTACTGTGAAAGTTGGACTAAGTCTGTTCATGAGGACCCAGCCGACTTGTGTCTAAAACTCTGATTTAAAAAGGACTAAAATCGAAAATTTGGTAAAGTTTATTCAACCCCCTCTTATAGGCTTTACATTATCACCCCTTGGGACCTACATTTTAAAAAAAAAATCTACTTGTTATTGTGATAATTTGTCAATTGATGTGGACTTTAGCATATTTATCAAAATTAGTGGAAGAAGCATCAATAGGCTTTAGCAAATGTAATGGAGGAAGCATCAATAGATATGCTTGAATAATTTTATATTTTTACCTATAAATTGTTGAAATTTGTTGAATGATAATACACAACAATATCAAAGAGAAATAGAAGTAATTGCATTCTCTCTACAATATTGTTCTCTCTCTAATATTTATTTCTCAATATTTTGATAGTTCTATAAAAATTCTCTTGTGTTCTTAAGTTGTTGTTCTATAACACGTTATCAGCACGAGTCTCTAGCCGATCTTTAAAGTTTTTGGTGAGTGTGGTAAGTTTTATTATTTTCTTAATTTAAAATTTCATTATGACTAACCTAGCAAAACTCGATTTCATTGCTCTTGATATTGCGGGAAAAAATTATATGTCATGGGCTTTAGATGCTGAAATTCATCTAGACACTAAAGGTTTAGGTGATACTATCAAAGAAGGAAATAGTGCATCTGCACAAGATAAAGCTAAGGCTATGATTTTTCTCCATCATCATCTGGATGAAAATTTAAAAATTGAATACCTTACAGTAAAAGATCCATCTATCCTTTGGAAAATTTTGAAGGAAAGGTATGACCACCTGAAATTGGTTATACTTCCGAAGGCCCGATATGATTGGATAAAATTGAGGTTTCAAGATTTCAAATCCGTAAGTGAGTATAATTCCATGTTATTTAAAATATCTTCAAAATTGAAATTATGTGGAGAAAGTATTATGGATGGAGATATGATTGAAAAGACACTTTCTACTTTTCATGCTTCGGGTTTGCTCTGCGTGAAGAATACGAGAAAAAGTTTCACTAAGTATTCGATTTGATTTAGTGTCTTCTTGTGGCGAACAAAATAATGAATTACTGATAAAAAATCATGAATCCCAGCCTACTGGTTCTACTTCATTCCCTAAAGTGAATGCGACTAGAGCTCAAAATTTTAATAATTCAAGAGGTCGTGGAAGAGGTCGTGGTCGCGGTCGTGGCCGTGGTCGTGGAAGATTTAATCCATATAATTGTGACAATCAGAATAATTCAAATCACGGAAATACAAGTAACCACCTGAAGTGGGAAAATAAAATAATAAGAAGGAAAAGAGAAGTGATAAATCCAGAGAATGGTGGAGAGAAGTGTTACCGATGCGGAATAAAAGGTCATTGGTCACGTACTTGTCGTACGGCCAATATTTGGTGGAGCTTTATCAAGCATCAATTCACAAGAAAGATAAAAATGTCGAAGCAAATCACCTCTGATCATCCTGAAGATGATAATTTTGATGACTTGAATGTGGATATTACACATCTGGATGTGGCTGATTTCTTTGAGCATCCAGAAGGGAGGATTGGTCACTTAATTGGTGATGGAAATGTTTAATCAATGATATGTATGCTTTAAATTAGTTTCTAAAATATTTCAAGTAATTTTGTTGGTATTGTATAAGTGAGAATGTTTTGATTGTGCTTATATGTATTTTCCCGGAAAGATATATTTCCGGGTTGAACTTTTTATATGAATGATATTTTATCACAATATTTGTGTTTATTATTTCAATCACAAAAATATCATTATAATACCATTAAATCATTCACAAATTTCACATTTAAAATCCCCCAACGGTAATGTAATGCTTGGTATGAACAAAGAGTTTTTATCTATAAATATACCAACATTTCATTCAACAAATTCATACATATTATCTCATCTCTCTAAAAACTTCACATTTCTTTCATTTCAAGAAAATGGTTAACTTAATTGTAGCTTATCTCATTACATTGGTCTTCTTGAACATTATCCTACTTTTTATTTGGGAATATCCTCCAGAGCACTTTTGGCTTATGATTAATCTTTTTATCTTCATGATTTTTCCTTTGTTAGCATGGGCAATTATTTTTAACATGTAATAGTTAGATGCTTATGTATGTCTATGTTGTTGAATAAATTTTTATGTTTAAATTTTGTTGTGCCTCGATGTTAATATTTAACTATTTCATAATGATCGGATTTTTTTCTCTATATATGAAATCATAAAGATAATTATATAATATTAATTCAATAATGTTATATTAGGTGTATATGGGAAACACCGAGAAGAAAGATTATTGTCTACTTGACAGTGCAACAACGCACTCAATATTAACGAGTAAATCATATTTCTCGAGTGTAACTGTCCAAGGCACAAGTTACAACTATATCTGGTCCCGTTGAGATTATTGATGGCTCCGGGAATGCAACATTAATATTGCCTAATGGTAAAATGCATTATTATCTAGTAGATCAAAAAGAAATCTACTAAGTTTTAAAGATGTGCGTGATAATGGATATCATTTAGAGACACTAAATGACCATGATAAAGAGTGTCTATGTATCACATCATATAAAATGGGCAAGCATGAGAAATTTGAAGCAACAATTTCTGGATTGTATTATATTCCAATTAAAGCTTTTGAATCCTACGCCACCATGCCTTGGAAGCTGGTAAATCCTGATATATTTGGGTTATGGCATGATCGCCTAGGACACCCAGGAACTACTATGATGCGTAGGATTATTGAGCATACCAATGGACATCCATTGAAAGGTACAAAAATGTTGATTTCGAAAGATTATTTCTGTGAATCGTGTTCACAAGGGAAACTCATTACTAAACCTTCAATGGAAAAGGTTGGTTATGAATCACTATCATTTTTACAGTGTATTCATGGTGATATTTGTGGACCAATACATCCAGCAAGTGAACCATTTAGATATTTTATGGTCTTAATTGATGCATCATGCAGATGGTCACACGTATGCTTATTATCTACTAGAAATATTGTATTTGCTCGATTATTAGCGCAAATTATTAAACGCCGAGCACATTTCCTTGATTATCCTATTAAGAATATAAGAATGGATAATGTCGGAGAATTTACATCAAAAAATTTTGATGAATATTGCGCAAAGATCGGGAATTAATGTTGAACATCCAATAAAGACATGTTCATACTCGAGAATGGGATGGCGTAATCCCCGATTAAACGAGTTCGTGTTATTGCTCGTACATTATTAATGAGATTAAAGCTCACTAGTATAGCATGGGGTCATGCAAGATTACACATGCATCAACACTTATCGACACGCCCTATTGCTTATCATATGCATTCTCCTATGCAATTAACTCTTGGTTTTGAGCCGGATATATCACACCTACGCACTTTCGGGTGTCTTTGTTGTGCCAATTCCACCTCCTCGAGAGGACAAAAATGGGTCCACAATTGAGACTTGGTATATACGTTGGATTTGATTCTCGATTAATTATTCGATATTTGGAACCAATGACGGAGATTTATTTATTGCTTTCGTTTTGCGGATTGTCATTTTGATGAAACAAAGTTTAAGAAGTCCAAGTGGCTACGATAATCTAGAGAGGGGTGAATAGATTATCTCCATATTTTCGATTTCGCCCTCTTTTTCGAACAAAACAAGCCAAGACAATAATAGAGGTGCGGGAAGTAAACAACACGCGTCGATTTATAGAGGTTCAACCCACATAGGGCCTAATCCTCTACCACCCCAAAGATATCCGGGATGGATTTCAAAAAAAAAAGATTTTATTAATTACCAAAATTAATACAACACCTTACACCAGCACCTTGAAGAGCACCACACTCTTCTACAACACCACATTTGAGATTACCACAATCTCTCTTGAAGATTACCACAATCTCCAACGGCACCTTGTGAAGATCACCACAATCTTCAACCTTGAAGAATACCAAATTCTTCAACACCTCAATAAGAAGATCACCACAATCTTCATGCACCTATCACCTAGATCATCCAAGAGTGTTCTTACCACAAGAACACTCACAAGGATATCTTGTGTTGAATGATAACCCAAAATCAAGATTACAACTCGATAATGAATATTACAATTATGAGTGCAAGTGTAATCAAGAAATAAGCCTAGACCTCAAGATGTGAAAGTGAAAGACCTTAGGTTATTACAACAAGAATAATAACAATGAAGAACAAATATGTTTGCTTGAGTGTATCTTGTTGTGTTGTAGTATTCTCACTTGTTATGTTGTTTCAATTATTCATCTATTTATAGAAAATGTCTTGGACATGATAGGCTCCTCCTAGGAGATTGAAATCTGTAAAAAAATTGCAAGACAAATGAAGAATATAGATGTTAGAAATTAATCCCACAAATTAGGGAAAAGCTGTCTGTTGCACAACGGTTAGAATTTTGCTGTCAAACCATAAGGCGACAGGTCGCGCACAAATAAACGTTTGAAAATAAGAATACACATTTACACAGGGCGACTGGTCAACGGGGGGTCCGACCGGTCGACCCTGTGTCCAGCCGGTCGAACAAAACCAAAAAATGAGTCCAGGAGGTTCTGTTTCAAAATTTCTCCCAGACACCGGTCGACGCCCTGGTCGACCGGTCGACAACACCGGTCAACCACCTGGTTGACCGGTCAACCAACCTTTTTTCAGCAAATAGCTTATTCACTGTTTTTCACAACTTTCAGGTACGGGATGCCCTATAGGGCGACCGGTTGGCCTCAAAACAAAAGTGTTGTCCAATTTTATATCAAAAATAAACTTCAAGAAATACTCCAAAAATAGTAAAAATATTTTAGACCGATCGGGAGTATTAGGACAACATTTAGAAACATAGTTTTGATGTAAAACTCATTAACACAAAATCATCAAAAGTGTTGTCCAATATTTTTGTCTAAAATAAACTTGAAGAAATACTCCTAAAATTAGTAAAAACAATTTAAATCATTTAGAGTATTTGGACAACATTTAAAAACATTGTTTTGGTGTAAAAGCAAAATCATCAAAATCAAGATAAAACCATTTATCAAACAATGTCCCCTTTTTGATGATTACAAACCAAAACAGTTTACCAAAGTCGATTTTGAAAATAAAACTATTTTACCGCTTAAAAATGAACTATCCGTTGTGAGTGACAACATTCCACGCAACATAATCATAAGGATGGGAGTATAGCTTTTCAAAAACATTTATGCAAAAGCTCCCCCTATCAACATGCACAACAAGAGTAATATAAAAGCAATTAACCAAAAGCTAAAAGCTCAGCTTTTACAACTTGAGCTTAAGTATCAAGAGCTTATAAGCTCCCCCTGTCAACAAAACATCATCTGACATGAATATGAGTCCATAATACATCAAATGGACTAAGGATAATCGACAACTTATGGCTTCTAATAGCCAACGACTATACTTTTTTTTCTCAAGCTTATTTTAGCTTTCTTTGAGCTAATAAGCTTATAACCTATTTCTCCCCTTTGGAATCATCAAAAAGAATGTTAGCACGATAAAAACATCATAATATCATATCAAAGTACGCAACTTATCCGATGTATCGAGCTATTTGAACATTGAAGCTTATAAACCAAATAGGAGGAAAAGTCGATCATATGACTTGTAGAAGCTTATGAAAACTCATTTGATTTGCAAAACATGATCTCTATAAATATATAAGACTTTTGAAATCGAGAGAATCATGTAGGTGATGAATTTTTCATTGAAACATTTTATCAAACACTTGGCGGGCGTAACAAATAGAAGAAGATATATATAGCCCTTGTAAATGTAATCAAGCCAAGTTTTTCATCACCAAAATTAATTTTTTCAGATATCATTCATCAACAACCATCATTCACAACACAATTATGCAAGAATTCCAACAAAAAATCAATACATAAGCATTTTCTCAAGGGTTCTACCCAATTGAGATAAGGGAGTAGAATACTTACCATTTAATCGGTAAAGATGAGCAACAATGATGATAGACGAGCAATATAATCCCCAAGATATATAATTTATGCAACAAAACACATTTGAAGTGAATTATGTGTGAAATTTGCAAAGGGGTCGAAAAATAGAAGAAAACCTGTGAAAATGAGAATACTGAGGACAGAACAGATTTTAACAACAAAAACGAGCTGGTCGACCGGTTGGAGGGTAGGTCGACCGGTCAACCTCCTCTAAACTGGTACCTGGAGCAAACTGTTATAGTGTTGTCCGAATTTTGATCCAAAAATCCGATTTTTTGCCCCTAAGTTTTAAAAACGTGCAAAATGCAAACGTAGACCTCATTCAATATACATTATATCATAATCAAGCTCGAAATGAGGTAAAAGACTCGGTGGTAAACGGTTTAAAACAAATATCCGCGAGTTATCCTTGGGATGGAATTAAACACATCTCAAATATACGTTTAAGAAGCGCAATCCCTTAGAAAAAGATATCGAATCTCAATATGTTTAGTTCGATTATGACGAACCATATTTTGAGAAATTTTAATCACCGGACTTGTTATCCCAAAAAATATGAACGTTTTTGAAATTTTGGATATACAAGCCATAAAAGAAGCGCCTTTCAAATATTTGAAAATTTCTTTTAACGACACTTTAATGAGATTCGTTGAGATAGTTTTGAAGTCGAGCATATAGACATAAGGCATAGAAAATGTCGAGTCTAAAAGAGTAATAAACGAAGATAAACATACCTCAAATTTTGTTTGTAACCCGATATACATTCCTCAACCTTTGTCAATCTTTACATTGGTAGCCATAGAGGTTGAGATGATTCTTCCTTCTTCAATGCTTAACTACTTCAAAGGTACTTATGTATACTTTGATTATGAAATATAACCATCTTCTTGGCATTGTTTAACTTGAAGTCCAAGGAAGAAATTAAGCTCCCCCATCATGCTCATCTCAAATACACCTAACATCAACTTAGAAAACATCTTGCACAAACATTCATTAGTAGCACCAAATCAACTCAAATTTGCACTAATAAGCAATTTTGCCCTTTTTCAATAACAAAGAGAGTAGTGTCAACTTTACCTCTTATAAAATCATTTTGCAAAAAATAGCTAAGTCTATCAAGCCGCATACCTGGGTGCTTGTTTTAAACATACAAGGCCTTTTATAAAAATCATTTGCCTAGAAAAATTTCAAACCCCTTGTTTTACATAGACTTCTATTTGAATAAAACCATTTAGAAAATTGGATTTAACATCCATTTGGTAAAGCTTGAAATTTTCTTGAAACAAGAATGGGCAAGTAAAATGCGGATAGCTACAAAAACATGCTACGGGTGCAAATGTATCATCAAAATCAATACCTTCTTCTTGGCATTACCTATGAGCTACTAACCTTCCCTTGGTCATCAAGTTTGTTCAAAATACCAAAAATTTCTGCAAAATCTTAACAAGATATCTTTGCACAAGAGCATAGTAATATCAAATAGTAGAGATACAATAACAAGTAACACATACTATGTTTTCAAACAAATCATCAAGAGTTTCATAAAACATATAAGTTCAAATAAGCTTATAGAAAGCTATATAAGGTCTTTTTCGAAATTTGAAAATCCGAGAGCATATAGTTGAGACCTCATTTAAAACATGCATTTGAACAAGAGTTTTGACAATAATGAATATGTGCATTCAAATTCATAATTTTGAGAAAAGGATGACAATCAAATGTTTTATCAAAACAAAAATATAATCCTTTTCAAGACTTGGATAAAAACAAGCTTCATAGAATAGTGCTTTTCAAAAAAATTGAAAAATCATCTTAATGGCACTTATGTGAAATACTTTGAAATAACTTGAAAAAACAAGCACATAGGCATATGACAAAAATATATCGAGTATAAAAGATGAATACCAATGATGAGCGTACCTCGATAGTTTATGGTCCTTTCTTAAGAAAATAACCATTGATGAAAATATATATGTCCTACACAATTCCTAACACGTCTTGCACAAACATAATGATATAAATGTAGGCTAAGAGATATCATAAATGTGCTTATGCTATATAAAACCATAAGATATAATAAAAGCACCTTAGTCTATGTAAATGCACAAGAGTTTTAAAAATAACATGCAAGGTCCTCTTTTTTTTAAAAAAAAAAAAATTAAGAACACACAAATATATTGAAGACCTTGATTTTAAAAATAAATTTTTGAAAAACTCATTTTGAAAAATTAGGCACAATTAAAAACATGCATAATAACAAAATAAAATGCATATTTAAATGGGGAGATACGGTTTACCAGTTACGCCATTTCCATGGGTTATATCTTTTCCGTTGTTGATGGTATCTTCCTCTATGAAAATCATCTTGTTGATGATAGCTTCTCCAATTGCTCCATCTCCAAGCATTGTGGCCTTCCCATTGTTGAAAGTGTCTTTCTCTTGGAAATTCATTGTGGTGATGTCTTCTCCTTTGATTGAACGAGACGGTCATTTGATGTCTCCTTGGCGTTATGAATTTTCTTTGAATATTATTCCGTCGGGTACCTAATATGACATCGTTTTGTGGTACCCTCAAGTGTTTTGGTCCTTTGGGATTAGCTTTGAGACTTTTAGGTCTCCAACAATAATTAGAGCTATTTCTAGCCCGACAAGTATTTACCGTATGACCCTTTTTACCACAATAGAAGCAAGTAATAGTTTTTGGAGCATAATGACCAACATGCATAGGGACTTGATTTCTTTTCACATAATTAACAATACTAGGCTTATGATCAAGTCCTTGTTTCAATTTATCACAACTATGAATATCAACAATATCGGTCATTTTATATCTTGTACTCAAGTTGGATTTTGATAAATCCTTTTTCATGCAATTAATATTCTCAACAAGAGTACTATTTTCTTTTTCAAGGTTTCTAACCTTATCAAGTGTGGTGGTGTGAGCACATGATAGTGATTCATAGGAAGTAAATAAACTATCCTTATCATTTTTCAAAACATTGAATTCCTTTTTCAATTTTTTGTATTTAACAAGTAAGCTTTGGAATTCATTTTGAAGTTCATCAAAATCATTTTGCAAATCACTATAATCATTATTATCATAGGAAGTAGAAGGTTTAGAACTTACCTCATTTTCTTCAAGCCCATAAGACAACGTCGTTTCATCATCGTCGGAGGTTGTAGGAAGCTCATCCCAAGTTGTTGCATTTGATGTTGTATCCAATTGAGAAGTATATGCTTTTGAGTGACTCCTTTCATTTGCATATACTTCTTCTAATTTTCTCCATACTTCATGTGCCGATTTAATTCCTACAATATGATCATATTCCAAAATGGTAAGTGAACAATACAAAATATTAAAAGCTTTACCATTTAAGGAGATGATTTTCTTCTCTTCATCATTGAGCTCCTTGAAGACTTTGGAGGTGTGTGGTGTATCTTTTATCGGAATAGATTCTCCATTGACAACAGTGTTCCAAATATCGAACCCGCAACCTTGTAGATAACATTCCATTCTTTCTTTCCAAAATATATAATTTTTGGAATCAAATAGTGGTGGCTTGGTGGTGGAGGCGCCGGTAAGGTAGACTTCATTCGTAGCCGGTGATCGTTCATTTTTACTTGCGATGTGGAACGAGCTTGCCAAAGAGTTTGGCTTTGATACCACTTGTAAGTCCAAGCGGCTACGATAATCTAGAGGGGGGTGAATATATTATCTCCATCTTTTCGATTTCGCCCTCTTTTTCGAACAAAACAAGCCAAGACAATAATAAAGGTGCGGGAAGTAAACAACACGCGTTGATTTATAGAGGTTCAACCCACCTAGGGCCTAATCCTCTACCACTCCAGTGTATCCGGGATGGATTTCAAAAAGAAAAAAAGATTTTATTAATTACCAAAATTAATACAACACCTTACAACATCACCTTGAAGAGCACCACACTCTTCTACAACACCACCTTTGAGATTACCACAATCTCTCTTAAAGATTACCACAATCTCCAACGGCACCTTGTGAAGATCACCACAATCTTCAACCTTGAAGAATACCAAATTCTTCAACACCTCAATAAGAAGATCACCATAATCTTCTTGCACCTATCACCTAGATCATCCAAGTGTGTTCTTACCACAAGAACACTCACAAGGATATCTTGTGTTGAATGATAACCCAAAATCAAGATTACAACTCGATAATGGATATTACAATTATGAGTGCAATTGTAATCAAGAAATAAGTCTAGACCTCAAGATGTGAAAGTGAAAGACCTTAGGCTATTACAACAAGAAGAATAACAATGAAGAACAAATATGTTTGCTTGAGTGTATCTTGTTGTGTTGTAGTATTCTCACTTGTTGTGTTGCTTCAATTCTTCATCTATTTATAGAAGATATCTTGGGCATGATAGGCTCCTCCTAGGAGATTGAAATCAGAAAAATTGCAAGACAAATGAAGAATATAGTCGTTAGAAATCAATCCCACAAATTAGGGAAAAGCTCTCACGCACAATGGTTAGGATTTTGTCAAACCATAGAGCGACCGATCGCGACAAATAAACGTTTGAAAATAAGAATACACATTTACACAGGCGACCACCAACAGGGAGTTCGACCGGCCGACCCCACCGTGTCCAAATGGTCGAGCAAAACTAAAAATGAGTCCAGGAGGTTTTGTTTCAAAATTGCTCCCCAGACACCGGCGACGCCCGTCGACGGTCGACGACACGGCCAACCACCTGGTTGACCGGTCAACCACCTGGTTGACCGGTCAACCAGCCTTTTTTTGGCAAATAGCTTATTCACTGTTTTTCACAACTTTCAGGTACGGGATGCCCTATAGAGGCGACTCAAGGCCTCAAAACAAAAGTGTTGTCCAATTTTATATCGAAAATAAACTTCAAGAAATACTCCGAAAAATAGTAAAAATATTTAGACCGGTCGGGAGTATTAGGACAACATTTGGAAACATAGTTTTGATGTAAAAACTCATTAACACAAAATCATCAAAAGTGTTGTCCAATATTTTTGTCTAAAATAAACTTGAAGAAATACTCCAGAAAATTAGTAAAAAATCTGAGTTAGCTTCCCGGAGAAACGAAATGTATTTAGGAAAATTACTCGAACTCCGCACAATGTAAAGCCCATGGGATACAAATAGGTATCTGTTCGAAAAAGAAATGAGAAAAACGAGGTTGTGAGATATAAAGCCCGACTCGTAGCTCAAGGATTCTCTCAGAGACCTGGGATAGATTATGATGAGACATATTCACCTGTGATGGATACAATCACGCTCCGTTTTCTCATTGGTATGGTTGTCCATGAAAGTTTGGATATGCGTCTAATGGACGTAGTAACGACATATCTATATGGTTCACCGGATTCGATATTTATATGAAAATTTCTGATGGATATAAAATGCCAAAGTCAGATACTCGTCGTGAGATATACTCGATCAAACTGAAAAGATCGTTGTATGGGTTAAAGCAATGTGGTCGCATGTGGTATCATAGGCTGAATGAATACCTTTCTAGAGAAGGTTACAAAAATAATCCTATTTGTGCATGCGTTTTTATTAAAAGATCAGATACCGGATTTGCTATCATAGTTGTATATGTCGATGACATGAATTTGATTGGCACTCCCGAAGAGTTATATAATGCTACTGAATATCTAAAGAAAGAATTTGAGGTTAAAGATCTTGGGAAAACCAAACTATGTCTTGGTCTTGAGCTAGATCATGAAGATAATGGAATAATTGTCCACCAATCGCTTATACGTAAAGATTGCTCAAACGGTTTAATATGGAAAATACTCATTCCTTGAGTACCCTATGGTCGCATGCGAAGTTTAGATCCAAATAAAGATCCATTTCGACCAAAGGAGTCCGATGAAGAGATTTTAAGTCCTGAAGTACCTTATCTCAATGCTATTGGAGCATTAATGTATTTAAGACAATGCACTGCACTTGGATATCGCTTTTTCTTCAATCTACTTTGCGCGATCTGATTTTGAACCAACTAGAAGACACTGGAATGGTATTAAACATATTTTCCGATACCTCAGCGGTACTATAGATTTGGGGTTATTCTACTCAAAGGAATCTACTAACTCGGAATTAGTTGGTTATACTGATGAGGGATATAGATCAGATCCACACAAAGCTCGGTCACAATCTGGTTATGTATTTTGCTATGATGGTACAGCTATATCATGACGATTTACCAAACAAACATTAGTGGCTACTTCTTCTAATCACTCGAGATAATTGCTCTTCATGAAGGCGCAAAGAATGCGTTTGGTTAAGATTTGTTATATCTCATATTCGAAATAGTTGTCAATTGAAGCGATTCTGAGATGTATACCGCCACTATTATTTATGAGGATAATGCAAAGATGTATAACACAAGTAAGAGGAGGTTACATAAAAGGTGATAGGACCAAACATATTTCACCAAAGTTTTTCCATACACATGAACTCCGAAAAATGGAGAGGTGGATATTCAAAGATTCGCTCTCCCGCCATAATCTTGCCGATTTATTTACAAAATCCTTGTCGACGTCAACATTCGAGAAACTAGTTTATGGCATTGGAATAAGAAGAGTCAATATAAAGCAAGATTAATGGATCAAGTTATGCAAACTAATATCCTTCATTTCGGGAGCGAATATATTGTCTGTTGTACTCTTTTTCCCTTTTGTCTGCTTTTTATCCCATTGGGTTTTTCCACAAGGTTTTTAATGAGGCAACTTATGCACAAGTCGATTTGAGAATGTACTCTTTTTCTTATGTTCGATTTTTTCCCACAAGGTTTTTCCGTGAGGTTTTTAACGAGGAATACTCATCCAACTTCCTATAATGCTACGTCCAAAGGGGAGTATTGTGATAATTTGTCAATTGATGTGGACTTTAGCATATTTATCAAAATTAGTGGAAGATGCATCAATAGGCTTTAGCATATTTATCAAAATTAGTGGAAGATGCATCAATAGGCTTTAGCAAATGTAATGGAGGAAACATCAATAGGTATGCTTGAATAGTTTTACATTTTTACTTATAAATTATTGAAATTTGTTGAATGATAATACACAACATTATCAAAGAGAAATAGAAGTAATTACATTCTCTGTACAATATTATTATCTCTCTAATATTTATAGTCACAAGAATTTGTTATTTTTACAAAGAAAATCAAATAAACTGCTATTATTATAGGTTCATCCACATCTGCGCTCAAGTTTTTATTTTTAATTTTCAAAATAAATCATACATCAGTACAAATCATATTGTCTTTTTCTCTGTTAATTAAATACGGGACGGGATAAGTTCGTTATTTAGTGCGTATGAGTATATTATGAATATTTTCTGAAAGTTACGGTAAAAAAATCGACAAAAAATACGAAAATATCTAATATACGGATCCGTTGACGTACGAGTTTAATACAAATATAATATAATTGTTCGGGAGTAATAATACGACTTATTTTAACATTATATTTACATAAATTGTAATTCATACCTATGTTTAGATTATATCTAAATTAATTTTAGGTACTTTATTAATTTATTTTAAATTACAACACAAATTAAAAATAATTATTTAATAATAGTTAGTGAGTTTTTAAGTGAATTATATTTATACTTGGATTATATAAAACTTAATATATAGTTTTTTATTATATTAAATTATAACTTAACATAAATCCAAGATAATTATTTACTAATAATTACTATATTTATATATTATTAATATTCTTATATTATTTTATAATATTATAATTATACTTGTAAATGATTTTTTAATGATTTTTTGGTTTATTTAAATTTTATAAAAATAGTAAAATGAAGTTTTATTCACCAAGTATTATATGAGTAACTATAATACGAGTATTAAACGTTTTATTTGAAAAGTACGGAGTATTAAACGCCGCCTTAATACGCTTAAACGGAAGTATTTTTCAATTATTCGTACGTACGAGTACTATACGGGTATGATACGCGTATTAACTAAAATATGTCTTTTTTTTCCCTAGTCAGCGAAAAGAAAAGCATAAAACTTTTTGACCACGTGACTAGCACGTGATCAACTCTGCATTTCATCGTTACCGGCGATTAACAAGTTCAAAATAAAAATCTAATAATTCGAAACTTTTATTCTCAAATATCATGAAATCACCGGGGAACCTGAAAAACTCTATTTCTTATCTTGATTAGGGTTCATCAGTTCCTCCGATCCGGATGAAATTCACCTGATTTTGTCGCCTTGGCCGTCAATGGATTTCTCCGAATTGGAAGCAATCGAGGGTTTGCGTTGGTCATGGCATTCATGGCCCGTTTCCAAGCCCGAAGTCTCATCTCTAGTGGTGCCACTATCAATAATGTCCACTCCGTTGATGACGTTCAATGAGCTGCCTATCCTCCCTTACGAACCCCTCAATTGCTCCGGCTGCGCCGCCGTGTTGAACCCCTACTCCCGCGTCGATTACACATCAAAAATCTGGGGTTGCTCGTTTTGCTACCGGAAAAATCCATTTCCGAAATCGTATGCACATATCAACGAGAACAATATCCCTGCGGAGCTTTTCCCCACTTACAGCACCGTTGAATATCAGTTAGGTACGGGCCAGGTTTCGGGTTTGGATTCGGGGCTGGGAAGGAGTGCGAGTGGGCAATTGGGATTGAGGTCAAATAGTAGTTCGTTTTCAAGTGTATCTGCCTATTCCAGCTCGGGGTTAGGTTTGGATTGGGCTGGGGTTGGGGTTGGGGTTGGAGTTGGACCAGCATTTGTGTTTGTTGTGGATGCGTGTTCGTCAGAGGAGGAGCTGGAGGTGCTGAAGAGGGAGTTGCTTCATGTGATTACACGATTGCCGGAGAATGCTTTGGTTGGTCTGGTGGTTTTTGACGCAATGGTGAGGGTATATGATTTGGGGTTCACGGAGTGTTTAAGAGTTGTGGTATTTCATGGGGAGCGTGAGGTTTCATCTGAACAGGTATAATATGTTCAAATTTATGGAATTTGCAAGTGAAATGCTTGTAGTATGAAGTTAAGGATGGTTCTTATAGTCATTATTTGAGTTCGAATTGGTATGCGGTCTGACATGCCATTTATTTCTAAGAGATATTTAAATTGTTGCCTTTTATTTTTGTTGCATTTTGTGAAAATTAAATCAATGCTTACATCCTTCAGTTGCACTACTATAATGATACTAGAGATAATAGGGTATTTTGTTCTGCGTACATTTGTTGCCTTTTCGGTTTCCATATCTAATGTCGATTAATATTGCTTGGGAGCAAAATGCCTTGTTCACCCTCTTCACATGCGAATTGTGCAATAAAAAGGGATATTATTACCTTTTGTGCTCCAGTTCATGCTTTAGGTACAAATTGTGGCTCTGATAATCGTAAACTCATTTCCTACTTGGGTACAAATTGAAGTATTTTGTACTTATATAGGGTAAAATTGGAGCTAGTCTTTGTGATCACTGCAAGCTATGAAATAAATTTTATGAACTATGAAGTTAGCCATAAATCGCTGCAAGTAAAGGCATGCCTCCTAACTTTAGAACCACTGAACTCCTTGTCCTCAACATTAGTCTTTGTTGCCTCAACTGATATTAGGTGCATGAAGTGCCTATAAATCAAGTGTGTTTTGAACAGCATGCATGGTAACTTGCATTTCCAACTATTTGTCCCACATTTGAGCTTTGGGAATATTATCGCATAAATAGTAAATTTAAAGGTTTTGGTGAGAAGTTGCTTCATGTTTTTCCTGTCTTCATCCATGTGGGTTGAAATAAAAGATGTAATTTCCATTGTCTATGAGGTTGTGATTTTATATTCATTTGATGGCAAGCTCCTTAATTGACTGATTATCAACAGTTATTTTTCGTCTTTTCGTGACAGAAAAATGTACACTCAAATCTCATTCAACCATTTCTTCAATTTCTAGCTTTCCATATTCTTGACTTCCATTATCTGATCACACCAACTCCCTATTCGGCAATCCCACTTGCATTTTCTACCATTTCCAAATCCTCGCCTTTTGCCCCTTGTCTTAAGCTTTGTGCTTGATGGCAGAACTCTACTACTCCACGAACTCAACCAGAGTAGCACCATTACCTTCTTCATATGGGCTGTCTAAACATGACCCACATACACTTTACTAGATGCATTCATGTTTGTCTGGAGCAAAATTTGCTGGATGCTGAGGCTTTGAAAATTTTGGAGTAGCACTTTTCGCTTTTATTGAATGGGAACCACAAGCCTATTCTATATCAATACACAACCAGGACATTCATTTACAAAATGAAATCAGAATCAAGTACATCAACCTTCTTGATCTTTGGATTGACACTGCTCCTATTTACCATCTCTATAAGTGCCATTTCATTGCAACAAGATTACAGTGACTATTGTCTGTGTCAGTAATTTCCAGTGGCAGATTCTGGGGTGTTATTGTATATGGTGATCTTTTATAGTTGGATTAATGAGCACAAAAATGATCATAGTGCTTTGCTTCTAGGAGATTGATAATGGATTGCAAATAAATATTTTCTAATTGCTGATAGTAGTTCTTGGTAATTCTTTGAATAAAGGCAGTATGATATAATAAGTTATTTTAATCTTATTTGGGCTCACAGGCAGTGGTGTGTTACTGCGGAATATGGTCTTCAATGGGCTCGGCTGTGCACATATGCATATTATTAGTTTTGTTTTAGTTGGGACTTGGGGGTTTGGTAAGGGGGGGTGGGGGGGGGTGAGTTTCATAAAGTGAGGACTATAAGGGTTGGTGGTCCGAGAAGTAAGGGAATAGTTGGTGGTGTTATCTGCGGCTGGTTTTTGGGTAGAGTACTAAAACTTGTAGCCTTGCTTGTCTCTAATGAACACTAGAGAGTTGCATAAGCAATTGGTTTTAGTTTTTTTTTTTTTTGTGTTTTCTTTTTCTTCCCAAAGTTTTCATATAGCTTGGGTCCTGTTTGTTTTGGTTAAAAATCTTGTAGGGGTACATGTTATTCGAATTAATCAGAGAACACTCTAGAAATTTAAATTAATCAGAGAACACTCTATATGTCCATTATAATCAAATGCATTCCTACTTTATTTTCAGGTCAAACAGTTTCTGGGGCTCCATCACATGAAACAGTCTCTTGGAAAGACATCAGCAGTACAGAAACAAGGATTTTTATTGCCAGTGTCCGAATGTGAGTTCAACATCACGACAGCAATTGAAGATATCCATTCCTCGCCTTTGGCCAAGCCAGGACATCGCCCTCTACGGTCCACAGGTGTTGCAATATCAGTAGCTGTGGGGCTTTTAGAAGGATGCTTGATAAATACTGGTTCTCGTGTGATGGTTTTCACATCAGGACCTGCAACTTTGGGCCCAGGGATGATTGTTAATTCAGATTTTGGCAATTCCATTAGAACTCACCGTGACCTCAATACCGGTTATGCTTCATACCATAAAAATTCTAGCGAATTTTACAAGCAAATATCTCACAGATTATCCGATTCGTCCATCATTCTTGATTTGTTCGCCTGCTCTCTGGATCAGGTTGGAGCAGCCGAATTAAAAGTCCCAGTTGGAAATTCAGGTGGTTTCATGATATTAAGCGAGTCATTCGAATCCGAGCAATTCGGGAAGTGCTTGCGTCACATGTTTGACCGCTGACGACCATGGAAATTTAAAGATGTTTTTTGATGCAACCATAGAGATAGTAACAACCAAAGATGTCAAAATTTGTGGGGCCCTTGGTCCGTGCATTTCTCTCCAGAAGAAGAACGATTCGGTGAGCGACAAAGTGATCGGCGAAGGTGGGACCCACATTTGGAAACTGGGTACACTCACCAGCAAAACATGTATAGCTTTCTTCTTTGAAGTTGGGAACGAACAGAAAGCTCAACCCAGCTCCGCGTTTTTTATACAGTTCATAACACGTTATAGATATAGTAACATGGGAATTCGAAAAAGGGTGACCACTGCTGCAAGAAGATGGGTGGCGAAAAATTCACCCGAAATCGCTTCAGGATTTGATCAAGAAGCAGCAGCTTCAGTTATGGCTCGACTCGCTATCCACAAAACCGAGACAAATTTTGCTCAAGATGTCATCCGGTGGATCGATAAGACGCTGATAAGCTTTTCATCTAAATTTGGGGATTATGTGCAGGAAGATCCATCTACCTTCCGTCTTTCAACCAACTTCTCCTTGTACCCACAATTCATGTATTACTTGAGGAGATCACAATTTATCGATGTTTTCAACAGCACTCCCGACGAAACGGCTTATTTCCGACTGATGTTAAATCGTGAGGGGGTGGTAAATTCTCTTATCATGATCCAGCCGACTCTTTTCCAGTATTCATTCGATGGGCCGCCTATTCCGGTCGTTTGGACATATGCTCTATCTCATCGGACGTGATTTTACTTTTTTGACTCGTTTTTTATGTTGTCATTCATTATGGTTCTAAAATTGCGCAATGGAGAAAGATGGGCTATGACAGGGACCCCACACATGAAAGTTTTAGGAAATTATTGGAAGCTCCGGAGCTTGATGCTGAGCAACTGGTGGCTGAAAGAATTCCGGTGCCGAAATTTATTAAGTGTGATCAACACAGCAGCCAGGCGAGGTTTCTTCTTGCCAAGTTAAATCCATCTGTTACTCAAAATTCGACTAATACTGAAGGTTCGGAAATTATATTCACCGATGATGTGAGCTTGCAAGTATTCATCGAGCACTTGCAAGCTCTGGCTGTACAAGGTTAGTCGAATCTTGTACATAAGTTTTTGCTGGTTTATTGTAGTGATGAAACATTGTTGTATTATTGTATTTAAAGTTTTGGGTGTATAGAGAAGCAAGAAGAGGGTTTGTAGATTTGTTTTTTTCTTTGTGCATTTTTTTCATTTCACCATGTTTGGCTGTTTCAAAAGTTAATTACTATGTTCCCATGGATTTATCATGAGTCCATGTCCCCCTGACCCAATTTAATTTGTCCCGTGTCAACCGGGTCGAACCCATTTTGTTTAGGGATGACGATGGGGCGGGTCGGCCAGATCCGCCTCCGTCCTCTCTAGAATGGGTCGGGTCGGCCCATTCTCGTCCCCGTTTTAAGTTAAATTAAAAGAAATTGAAAAATAAAAAATATATATATTTATAAAATATTATTTACAAAATTTATTATTATCAATTCATAAATATTAGATAAATATACGAATATATAAAAAGTATATTATAATATATATTTTATATGCGAAATATATATTAAAATATATTTTAAAAATAAAAATACTAGGCGGGGCGGAAGTGATACACAGACCCGCTCCGGGTCACGAGGCGGGGTGGCCCAAACGGAGCGGGGCGGGGAGGGTACCCGCGGACCGGGTCGAAATTGTCATCCCTAATTTTGTTTCAATATTCCCAATGCAATATATTTTCACCTGTAGTAACTAAAACATCTAATTGAGTTTGGATATATAGATGGGATCATGGGAATGGTAAAATAGTCTGAATTAACTAGGATTGTAATATTTATGGATAATTTAATTGAAAGGTAAATTTTGCTTGGTTTGTAAAATTATGAAATTAGGTTGTTTGGATAGGATGTTAATATTTTGTTTGGGTTTAATGATTAGATAAGTAGTTTTTTTTCCAAACGATAAGGATAATATTATTAGAAACATCCACAAGAAAATACAATAGCCCAATGGCTACAAAGTCTCTCCCAAGTCGAGCACTTAGAAACTGGGAGAGAAGACACCATCAGTAAGATGGCCAGGGAAAATACAAAATCGAACCACAGCCAACAAGGCCCAAAAAAATAGAGTAGCGGGTTATATGATCACAAGTGTGATGTATTTAGATATTACATGCCAATGTCTCAATGAATATCTAAGGACATCATAAGACAAAAAAACACCCATGCATAAACAACTTCATCAAAGCAGGGAGCATAGGCCAAAGTGGGTAACTACTGGACTTCAAAGTCCCTAGTATAATCCTTCACCAAGCAAACAACACACAGCAGCCAGCAGAACAGAAAACCAGCACAAAAAACAGCAAACATCTCCAGCACACAGCAACAAAAACAAGCCAGACTAATCTTGTGATTGGATGCCTTCCCCAAATTTGATCCATTCAGCCAAGACACCTGCAACATCTTTAGGTACAACCCAAACACCTTCAAATATCCAAGTATTTCTAGTTTTCCATAGCCTTTAGCCACCAAAGTAAATAAGTAGAGAGTTGAAGCCTATCTTGCCAAAATTCTTTTTTTTTTTTTTTTGTAGAAGAAATTAAACACCACCAATCACAAAAATTGGCAGTATGATGAGGAAAGAAGTCCCAGTGACGGGCCAACTTTCAGAATTCCACAGCCCTATTGCATTGAAAGAAAATGTGCTCCAAAGTTTCCACTTCTTCATCACAGAAGCTACAAACATGATCCAAAGCTAATCCTTTCTTGCTGAGATTCACTTTAGATGGAAGGATATTATAAAAACATCTGCAAATAAAATGTTTAATTTTACCTTTGATTTTAAGCTTCCAAATACCTTGCCACATCTTAGTAATCACCCCACTACCATTACTACATTCAGGAACATCAGCCCTCCTTCTAGCCTCTAAAATGGAAGCTTGATATGCACTTTTCACAAAAAAGCAGTTAGATGCCAAGATATTTTATCCCTATTGCCAGGAAAATAGATAGGGATACACAAAATAGACTCAACAATTTTTGGATTAAACAGGCTTCTAATAAGAGGCTCATTCCAGCACGGACCAGAGTGATCCAGCAATTCACTCACCCAAGTGACCATCCCATCAGATTCACTAGAAACAGGTAAAAGTGATTTTACGCGCAGACCCAAGGATGATCCCAAATCCGAATTAGATAAGTAGTGAAGATGTCAAAATTTCATCAACATTGCAAATATGATTTCTTTAAGCAAATCCATAAACCCAAAGGTCAGGTTGGATCAAACTCCAACTTCTGATTTTATATAAGGCTTTTGGGCCATGATAGTTCATAGTAGTAGTCAGTCTAATAGGTAGTGGATTGCTGCACGGGCCTCCAACTGTGTCATGGCCCATTATAGAAAAAAATCACCATTAATCTAATGAGATTAATTTTTCGCTTTGCATTTTTGATCATCTCATAAATTACTTCAAAATTGAATCTAAAAAAGAATAATGCTCAAAATAAATTAGGAACTGTACATAAACATGGCAAAGGGACAATTGTTTAAAAAAAAAAAATTAATCTAGGAAAATAAGTGTTCAGCTTGTTAATTTAAGAAAATAAATAAATCATGTCATATAGTTGAGGTGCAAAATAAGATCTAACCTTTCTATAATTGAATAGTTTAGAAGTGCCTGTAATTGAAACAAATCATATATTAAAATGCATCTCATTTTTGTTTCTATATGTGATTTATACATAAAAACTCCCAAAAGTTCAAAACAATAATTGACAATACATCTATAAAAAACCCAAAGCACAAATCTCCACCAGGGATGGTTTATATGGTTGCTTACAGTCAACCACATGCTCCTCGAATTTTTTAATTAACATTTTCATGTTTTTAGTTAATTAAAAAAAATTGCTAGAATTAGTATAAGATAAACCAAGGGATTTATTATCTCAAATTATGCAATGGTCCAAAAATTAACTAAACTCACCTAATCCACCCACATCACATCTTTGCATAAAATTTAAGCTATCTTCACAAAAGTTCTGTCAATAGTGATACTACATCTATATAGAATCTTTTGTAGGACAAAATTATTATTACTACTATTATTTTTGGGCACTCAAATTCTCATTTATCTCTCCATTATCTCCCTCAATTGATTTCTTCTATATTCACTCCTATTTATTATCTCTTCTTCAATAAATATCTTTTCCTTTTTAACTACCTACTTATTTTGACCATAATACTTCTCATGTACTAAACATATTTCCTTCTTTATTTATGAAAATCTAAACCAATACATATAACAACTTTATAGTATAAATAATATAAAAAGATAATTAATCATTTCTCTATTGTCTATATTAAGTTGTTTCGGAAGTAAAAAGCACGAATTTTTATTGACTTATTAAATTTATATTTTGCAAATTAATTTCATAATTAAAACCCTCTAGGCAATAGGCACGCCGCAAAATATAAATAATTTATAATTTACAGGAAAAACAGATAAATTTTCAAAATCCCAATTTTCCTCCAAGAGATTACAACACAGAGGAATGTAATCTCTACATACACAGACTCTCTCTCTCTCTCTCTCTCTCTCTCTCTCTAGGATTTTGTGTGTTTCTTAAAGGAACTCATGCATACTCATCAATGTGAAAAGACATTGAAAATCTAGAAAATCGTGGAGTTCTGTTTTGTTTTTGTTTTTTTTTTTTTTCAATTTTGTTTTCTCTGATGGTAATTGAGGATGGCGGGTCGAGAAGGCGGCTCCGTGGTGCCGGCGGATACTCCGAACGGTGTTGCCGGGTTCAAGAAAAAGGGTGCTGGGCCAAGGAGCTGGATTTTAATGGATTCTTCGGGTCAGGAAAATATATTGGATGTGGATAAATACGTGATCATGCACCGCGTGCAGATACACGCGCGTGATCTCCGCATCCTCGACCCCCTTTTGTCTTACCCTTCCACTATCCTCGGACGTGAGAGAGCCATTGTTCTCAATTTAGAAGTAAGCCTTTTAATTTAGAGAAGAAGTTGTTTTCATAATTTGAACTATGGTTTTTCAATTTGGGTGTTTTTTACTGATACATATTGTTAGTGTAATGAATAATCTAGTAATTGGTTGTTGGAAGAGTAAGTGAAGACCCTTTTGTTTTCGGATGGTTGAATTTTGAAAGATTAGTCTAGAATTTGACTTGAGAAGTTTTATTGTTTTTACTTTTTCCTATGTTTGCGTGAGGGATATTTGAAATCTGTCAATATTGTTTTGAAGGATGCTGGTTTATGTACTTACAAGTTTTGTTTTGTGTGTGCATACAGCATATCAAGGCTATCATTACCGCTGATGAGGTGAGTTTTAAACAATATTTCTCGTCCTTTTATGTCCTTCTTTACATATTTTTTTCTTTTTTTGGTAAATAATTTTGATTTGTAAAGATTGAATATTGCCAAATCTTAATCGATTGCTTAATCTTGCTGGAGTACATGACCAGTCAGTAGCTTCCCTTTAAAGTTTTTTATATTGCATACTGATTTGATGCTTGCTTTTTCTGTGTTTGAACGACAAGAATAGTCAATTTGCTAGTCTATTAATTTTCTAAGATCTTTGTCAAAATTAGTTTGACTTTGTTCCTTATAGTTGTTAATGGGGGTTGACATTGTACTCTTGTTCCAAATATGATGAAACCAATCTTGAAACATATTGTGAAACTTTATTATCACTGATTGTATGATATTTGCATGCTTTTGATTTGATATTTAATGAGCTGCTTCTGTTCTCATTTTCACTTATCCCGTTATCCGGTTGTGCTACCTCTGATTGCATTTTCCATGTGAACCTTGTTTGTGTTATCTGTGGAATGATTCATCTACGAGTTGATGTTGTTGCTTACTTATTGATATTCTTGTTGTTCAAGCTTGTGAATCATGGAAAGTCATCTCAGCTTGAATAATGGCAACCATATTTCACTGTCAGTAGTTAATTGTTTGTGGAAAGTGGAAACTAAGATTTACTGATTTAGTAGTGATAAATCATGAGAGATATCAGACTTTGAGTGATAGTTCAATCACAAGGCTTTGATTTTGATTTTCCTTTGGTTAGGTTTTGCTTCGCGATCCATTTGATGATAATGTTATTCCTATTGTGGAGGACCTTCGAAGGCGCCTGAAACTTGTAAATGTGAATCGGGAAGATAATAGAGATGGCACTTTGGCTGTGCACAACGATGTTGAAACTGCAGAAGAAGATGGTATTTCCTAAATATTTCTTATTTTATTCTCTGGAACAGTATATTACTCTTTGGGACTCTGATGACAGAGTGATTACACTCCATACAGTTTAATTTCTTTTCTTTTTCTTTTTCTCCTTCCCCCTTTAAGTGTTGCTGATGTTTTACCACTTTTGAGCTTCTATAACTACCAGTTCACTTTTATGTGTATCTCATTATAATGTGTATCCTAATAATCTGCATGAGCATTGCAGACTCTCCATTTGAGTTCCGAGCCCTCGAGGTAGCATTGGAAGCCATTTGTAGTTACCTGGCTGCCCGCACAATAGAACTGGAGACAGCTGTTTACCCAGCTCTAGATATGCTCACATCAAAGGTCCATTTCTTTTGTTTATGTTATTTTCTTGTTCCTTTTTTTTTGTGTGTGAATATGGTGTTTTAATTGAATAGCTAAAGTCCAGCAGAAAAAAACGGATATTATTATATTTAATACTTCCAGACAAGCTTTGTGCTACTTTGCTGCTTTGTTCTTGCTTTTCTGAAATGAAAGTATTTTTGGCACTGGATGAACTTCCAAATGTGTTTCATATGCTGCTGGGGTAGTAACAGACTAAATCATAGAGGGAAAATTGTTGCCTGCATCAAATCTGGTCGAACCCAAACTAATCACTTGGCAAGTGCTATTACACTATCATTGTGATTGGTCACTCTACAACACTTATATGGCAGGTGTAATACCACTTTTCTCCTTGCATATTGTGTTCGTTCAATTGGCTCTAAGTGCAGTGTAAGTACATAGATGCACCAGAACTACATTTTGTTTTTCTTCTGGAGTCAATTTTTTTCTTCTCTTCAAACTTTGTGGAATTATTGTAATTTACCTCCTAGTAGTGTTATTTTTATTCCTCTTGGTCCTATAATAGCTCTTTATTTGCCCCTTTTGGATGGACCATATCCTTTTTCCCATTGCATTCTCTTTGTATTCTAGTTTGAAGCTTGAGTAGTATTGTATATTGTCTTATTATGTACCTGTTTGCAGATTAGTAGCCGTAATTTAGATCGAGTACGTAAGTTGAAGAGTCAAATGACAAGGTTGACTGCTCGCGTACAAAAGGTAGTGATCCCTATTAATTGATTAGGAAACTTTCCATTCCCAAATTCCTTATTTTTTAGATAAGGTACCGTTTTTCTTTTTTATCGAGGGCCATGTGTATGAAGCTTTATGTGGTTGCTATCCTACAGTTTCAATGTTTTACCACACAGCTATCCTACTATGCGTTTAGTGAGCTTATCATCTGACAAAATATTGGTTTGTGTGTATGTTTGTCTCTTGAGAAAAATGCCATGGTTTTGTCGACTTATGAGTTGAACTATACGTAGCGCTTTTTATCTAGTATTTAAATACTTACATATCTGATATATAATTTGTTGATGTTAGTGGAAAGCAAGGAGTCTTGTAGATGTTACTTGGATGAAATCAAGAGTCTTGTCTAGGATTTGTCTAAGCTAACTGCTAACTTGACATAACTTAGTTAAAAGGCAGCCAAACATGCATCACATCTAATTGGTTTTATTGTTGTCATTGTTCATATCATACAGTAAAGCTACGCAATAGGCATCATATGGAAGAAATCATTCTATTAGTAGTTCTTGTTCTAATCTGTCATCTTCATGCAGGTGAGAGATGAGCTAGAACAGTTATTGGATGATGATGATGACATGGCGGACCTTTACTTGTCTAGAAAGTTAGCTGGTGCGTCACCTTTGAGTGCCTCAGGTGCTGCTAGTTGGTTCCTTGCATCACCTACCATAGGCTCCAAGATATCTAGAGCTAGTAGGGCAAGTGTAGCAACAGTCCGGGAGATGAAAATGATGTTGAGGAACTTGAAATGCTTCTTGAGGTATAAAGTCTGATCATGTTATAGTTAATATTTTTACGAGTAGTTTTTAAGTATTGGCTATTCTTATTGCAGGCTTACTTTATGCAAATCGATGGCACACTCAACAAATTGACCACGGTATGTCAGTTGTAATTCTTAGAATTTGGAAGCTTCTCCAGTTAAAATTTTAAATTTAACTCCTGGAATTTGTGTATCTTGTTCAAATGGAGAGGTAGAATTACGCCTGATTCAGAACTAGAATTTATGTGAAGTGAGGTTCTATTCGATTAAAAAAGTAAGTGGGTAAAGTGGGATAGGATCACCAGGGGGATATCAGTTCTCCAATACTGTAGGTACTCAATAATTCACTAATATCCATCAGCTCAATGAAAATAATGTGAGATAGGATCACCAGGGGGATAGAAGCATGATTCTTCTCATATCAGGAAGTGTGTGGTTATATGCTACTCTGATCTGTAAATTTATAGCTTCCATTCTGTATTGCAATTAATTGAACTATTTGGAGAGGTCAGCGAGAGGACAATATGTGCTTAAACTTCATTCATGTTGGCCCTTTGACCTTTGGTGTTTTCTGCTGAATAGTATGTTAAAAAGAAAAATTGGTAGCAGGAATGTGGTCCTCCATTTAGGTCACCCACGAGGTTTTGCGTATTTGCTCCTTCAGTTTTTCTCTCAAGGAGTGCATGTGGCTGGTGGGGTTGGGGGTTTGGGTAATTGGGTGGCGTTGGGGGCCGGGCGGTGGGGGTGGGCCTAAAGCTTGTCACCATATCATGTCTCCATGTTCTTTGGTTGTGACAAGCTGCATTTAGTTTTAAAGTATGTGTATTCTCAACTCAGGTAAATGATTCTAGGGATGGCAACTAGACGGGTTTGGGATTGTTTTGGCCAAATTCGAGACCCGCTCCGCCAAAAAAAAAAAAAAAAAAAAAAAAAGTTAGAACCGAGACTCTCACCTGTACTCTCCGGACCCACAAATATTGATTTTATTTTGTTTATATTCATTATATTTAGTAAATATAATAAATATTACACATATGAAAGCAATACGCACAACATTAACAAAATTTGCAATACAAACTAAAATTCGTACATTGTTATACCAAAGAATCAAATTACAACATGAGTTATGTAAGATACTAACGTGAAAAAACTACCTTTTCAACACACATACACGACATAAAAAAAGGGTAATTTGTCTACAAACTCTTTAAGTAAGTCAAAATATATTAAGGAATTATATTTAAAAGATAAATATTATATAGCAGGATGGATTCGAGAAGGGTCTAATGGGACCATTACCCGTCCCAAACCCAACGGGTTCTAAAAACTTGGAGCTAGCCCCTCCGAGACCTGTTTGACCGGGTTTGGACCCACTCCATTTCCAGCTCTAAATAGATCCCAGGGCCTTGTTTTGATATTTATTTTATCTGGGATTATTTTCATTTATACTCAAATAGTACTTATTAGTTTTTGATGGCTTCTCTACTTTAATATTTGCAGCTACGGGAGTATATTGATAACACAGAAGATTACATCAACATTCAGGTATCGTTTCTCACAAGTTTGATTGATGTGTAGTTTTCGTCTTGAACATGCACGGGTCTAAAATATCTTTTTTTTTCTTTTTCTTTTGGTGATTATATTTTAGCTTGACAATCACCGAAATCAGCTGATTCAGGTATGTTCCATGGCTATCATCTTTTACTGGCTGAATGTCGTGTGAATAGCTGCATTAACCTTGTCCATATTATTCTTAATTGTGTGACTGCAGTTAGAGCTCTTTCTCAGCTCTGGAACTGTGTGTTTGTCCATTTATTCTTTGGTGGCTGGAATATTTGGCATGAACATTCCATATACATGGAATGAGAATCATGGATTCATGTTCAAATGGGTCAGCATTTAATTTCAATTTGTTAATAATCATTTTACTATGTAATAATTCACGTGAGCCACTATATTAACACACTTCAGTGATCTGTTTAATTCCTCCAGGTGGTTGTCCTCACAGGGGCTTTTTGTGCAATACTTTTTGTACTTATAATTTCTTACGCTCGCCACAAGGGTCTTGTTGGATCTTGATTTAATAATCGATCAGCTTTTCAAAACGGAGAAGATGGAACAGCAGTAAGTCGTTCGATTTAAAGACGACTGCGAGCTTTCATAGCTTACCCTTTCTGGGTGTGGTGACTTAATTGTGAATTGATTAAGAATATTCTTTCAATCTCGATTAACAAGAATTTGTATTGTTTCAAGATATATATAGGTTTAATATTAGTACCTTTTTTTTTGCACCTCACTTTCTGTTTATTCAATTTGTATACTCATCATAGAGGCAACTTCCCTAATTTGGGAACCAGTTGTGTTAGAAGTTTTGTTGAATTACTTGGGATGTTTTGGATCACTAAATTTCTTATAATTAATAAGAAATGAAGAACTGATGAAGCAACTCGACTTAAAAAGGTGCAACAGGATAATCACATTAGGTAAACTATTTAAATGTTCTGAAAGCATATGCATAAAAGGAAAACACATTTGATCTGAGCATAGAAGCAAAATATTACTCCATGAGAAATTCTATTTTTCTTGTCTTTTACACAATTGGTGAGCTAAAGTTGCATCAATGTGAAATTCTCTTAATTTGTTAACAATGGCTTTGTAAATTGTGAGCCTTCATCTTTTCTTTATTTATGTTTTTCACATTATTCTTTGGGCTCAGCAGTGAAAGTCTTGATATCGTAATCCCTACCACAGAGAAGAATTACTGGTGCATAACCCTTTTCATCTACCTGAATACCAAAGCCAATACACAACCATTCAGCTTCAAGACACCGGGCAATATTCTCAACTTCTTCTGTTTTTACCTATGTGATGATCTTTACATATCCTTGATTTTGCCAGTCACAAAGTGCATGCTTTTCAATGTTGCCATCCAAAATTCCAAATTACGAGTCTTTTGACAAAAAATGTGTACCATGAACAGTTTTGACAAGTACTTTCAGCTCTCCTTAGAACTTGTTCGGTCTTAACGCTAATCATGTTTGTTGCACTGATAGCAATCTATGGTGCAAAATCTCCAGCATGATTCGTATGGAGTGTTTGCAAACACTTAAAAAAAGCGATTGTCAGCTTTTAGTTGAAAAAAATAGAATGGTTAATAGTGTTTTAAAATACCAACTTCTGCTTTGATTATGTATAATTAATCATATTCTAAAAGGAGATGAAGGAGTGCTTTAGATATCTGATTCTACTTTTGGATTGAGTAAGTACAAGTTAGTTGCCAAACACTCCCTTCCATAGTCATCCAGAAGCAAAATCTATGAACTTCAATTCTCCTCAAGCTTTTGTACATGGCTATGCCTAACACTTGTGCCTCTATCTATCTCTTCAAGCAAAATCGTCTAGAGTTTCTATTCTCTTGGCTAGCTAGTGGATGTATTAGTATCACCCTAAAGGACCAGATTCTCAAGAATCTTAACCACACTTGCCAGTGGCAGATAACAAGGAGATAGATATAGCTTACTTCTTCACAAGAATCAGAAATGAAGACATATTTACATCAAGGGGAAAACAGAGGAGCCAGATAGATACCTTTCATTTCATGATCAGATACTAAAACAAAAATGTTGTTACTTGTTTTCAATGACATTCTGTTCTGATATCAATTAACACTACGCAGTTCATACAAAGTCAGATACTATGATTAACATAATTCCAGCTTGCATCTTAATGAAGAACATGAAACCAAAAAAGATCGTGTTAAACTAAATGCAATTTCCATTAATCCAACATCTGGAATCAGAACAATGGCAACAGTAAACTGTAAACATAAAAAATGCAATTCAGGAATTCAATTCAGCACCAAAAATGCCCCAACAAATCAGAAAACCCTACCCAAAACATCCTAGATTCTTCAAACACTAGCATATTCTCCTCTCGGGCTATCCACAACATTCAGCAACGATCCATACGGCGAGTCCTCCATAGAATCCTCTGGTGCCCTCAAAACCCCATGAATAAGCACGATCACAGCCCCAATAATCAACGACACAAAGAGCCTCGTCCAAACTCCCGTCCAGAAAAGACCACCCAAAGTCATTACAACGAGAAACCCCAAAACTATTTTCTGATCAATGTCGTAATCGAAGACATTTAATTGTTCGTCGCGCCAGAAAATTAAATATATCCAGGCGGCGAAAATGCAGAGGAAGAGTATTAAGGAGAGGGGGCGGGTGAGTAGGGTTACGAGGAAGATGACGAGAGTGAGGAGGGCGTAGTTTGCGAGGAAAAATCGGAGATTTTGAGTCAAACGGTAGGTGGATTCGGAGAGGGATATGGGGAGGCTGAGGGCTGAAGGGTTAAGGAACTGCTGCCATGAGCGGAGCACGGCGGAGTTGGTGGCGCCCGGTGGCGGAGCTGGTGCTGACATTTGGTGGGTCACTGATCTCTTGGAATTCTGGTTAGAGAGAGAAAGGTATAAGGGTTCAACGAATATTTTGGAAGAAATAATAAAAACGTTTATTTCGGCGTAAGTAGTATAATACTATTTGATAGGAGTACGTTTTTGAGATTTAGGAAAAATATAATAATAAAATATTGAATAAAGTGGTAAATGTAGAAAAGAAAAAACATTTTATGGGCAAGAATTACATTTATTTAATTTATATTAGGGTGGCGCTATTGGCACCCGCAAAATTGTTAATCACACCCCCTTCATATAATTTCAAAAATGTCATTAGTTTAAAAGACTATGAAAATAAACAAGTTTTAATACACTTCATCTTCCTCACACTCACCCACATTCTTGTAAAAAGTTGAATTTATTTTTCGTAAACTCTAAATTTTCAAACACTCACATTGTTGCAAATATGAACAACAAAAAATTAATTTTGTCGAATAAATATAAGTATATCCTTAATTTGCAACTTAAAAGTGTGTTATTTTTCCATTTTTACAGTTGAAAATTTACTGTTGAATAACAAAATCTGCGACACTTGGCACGATCGCAGTGCAGTTAAAACTTTTCTCGTGTCATCGTGCCAAGTGGCACGATGGCACGATCGTAGTTACTTTTCGATCGTGCCTTATGGCACGATCTGCCTTATGGCACGATCGATTATACTATCGTGCCTTATGGCACGATCGTAGTTACTTTTCGATCGTACCTTATGGCTCGATCGAGTATACCATCGTGCCATCCATCATCTTCTTCCCCAAACTCGCAAAAAACCAGGAAAAAAAAAAAAAAGTTATGTAACTCTAAAATTCAAACCAAATACAATTACCCAACACTTATATCCAACAATTACCCAAACTAATCCAATTATAAGTGTGAAATTAAAGTAAGATATTAAATTTAAAATTAAATTAAAATAAAAAATATGTAATCCAAAATTTTACATCTTCTTTCGTTCTTAACAAAGAAGATTGGAAAAAAGGAATTTCTTCCGTCGTAGCGCCTGGGGTTTATCATTTTGGGTGTATTTGGGAGGAAAAATAGAAAAAAGGGTAAAATTGGAAGAAAAAAAAGGGGGGAGGGGTTATTTAACAATTGGGCCATATTTTATAAAGTGGATGGTGGTGTATTTAGAAGGTGAGTATGTTTACGAGAAAAAGGGGTGTCAATAGCGCCACCCTTTATATTATTACCTCCGAATTTTGGACATATTTTTAATTAGAGTTGACAAATCAAAATTATAAGAAAGACCTCAAAGTTGTCGGATTATATAAAGTCCCCAAATTTGGTTTTTCTTTGTGAAACAAAGTGCGATGACTCGAGATATTGATAGGCTCAAGTCGCAATTTGGTTTTTTTTTTTTACATATATATTTCTCTTTATCTTATTTATATTTCTCCGATATTGCTCCAACATTTAATTAACTCGCTTCTATTATGGCGCGCCAATATTGATGTCTCTCTCCATTTAAAAATTTGGCGGAGCTTTAATACATAAAATACATCGCTTCATTGACGTTAATGTCTCCTTCGCTACCATAAATGTTCGGGACTTACGGTGTCTATGCCAACCTCCAAAGGACGCCGCTTCTTCCGCACAGTAAATTAAACAAAATATCAAGATAGAACGGTCTCATTTTAAAAATTTGGCGAGTAATCCAAATGAGTCGTGGATATCTTTTGGCGACTTTAATGAAGTCCTTACACAAAGTGAATTTTCAAGTCGTCGCACCTGCCATATGTGGCAAATTTCTTTGTTCCGTGAAGCTCTTATATGTTATACTTTTTATTTTATACTCGCAATCTCACGGACATTTTTTCGGGTTTCATTCAATGCCAAAACTCACCTGGCAATTGGCATAGATTATTAGTTTCATTTTTTTTACTCAACGTGCTCGTTTAGATCGCTTAATCTACTTGTAACCCATTGTTCCGTCCATATTTTCCCCTATCACCAAGTCAAAAACGTCCAAACTTTCACCTCTGATCATTCCTACCTCCACATCCTCCTATGTCTTCCAATTTCCAACACTCTCAACCCCAAAAATTGCGTCTAATACGTTTTGAGGCTTATTGGGTCAAGTCCGCTGAATGTGAGAAAATTATTAGCCAAAATTGGGAAGCAACTGTGGATGTCGTTAATGTCAAATTAAATAATTGCTTACTTGGCTTGGTTAATTGGAGCAAACTTACATTTGGTGACCATTCGGAAAAAAATGAACGAATTAAGAAGGAAATTTCTCATCTCGAGTCGGGGCTCATCTCTCCCTAGGTTCAACACTGCTTGAGTGCGCTCCACTCAAGACTTGATTTGCTCTTGGAGTATAACGATCTTAAATTGAAGCAGTGGGCTAAACAGCATTGGTACAAAAATAGGGACATAAACACTTCTTTTTTTCACAGCCACGCCTCAAAGCGCCGCAACATTAACCATATTTCTACCCTTGAAGATCAGCTCGACCAGCCTCAATATGAACCATCCACTACTGAGCATCTGATTGTGGACTAGTTTGATGGGATTTTCACATCTTCCTCTCCTTCCACGAATGATATTCGTCAAGCTCTCAATAGGGTCCCGACAAGGCTTACGAGGGTCATGATTGATAGCTTAATGAATTCGTTTACTGTTCCTGAGGTTGTAAAAGTTGTTAAAGACATGCACTCTTACAAATCTCCTAGCCCTGACGGTATGAACCCTATCTTTTTTCAAAAATATTGGTCCTTTGTTGGTAAGGATATCTCTAAATTTGTGCTTCAATTTTTAAATAATAAGCATCGCCTCTCGTGGTTTTAATTACACCCATATTGTTCTTATCCCAGAAAGTGAAGAATCCGGATTATGTGTCTCAGTTTCGTCCAATCAGTTTGTGTAATGTTATTTATAGAATTACGTCAAAAACTATCACGAACCGTATCAGCCCTCTCTCACTCACATTATTTCCGAAACCCGGTCTCTTTTATCCCGGGAGGCAAATCACTGGTAATATTTTGGTTGCTTACGAAATACATCACTCTAGAAAAGCTAGTCTATAGGTAAAAATGGGTCTTATATCCATCAAACTTGATATGACTAAAGCTTTCGATAGAGTTGAATGGTCGTTTGTTATTGGTGTATTTAAATACCGTGATAAGAATCCGATCCACGAAGGATCCGGGCAACACCAAATGCAAGTTATCTCGAGTTCTTGAAGACTATGTAATTGAGTTCTTGAGTTCTTGTATTTGTTTATCATAGATTAGGTGTTAATTTCCATAGTTTTTGAGTCATTTGAGTGGCCAAGTTGATGTTAGAGGCCAATTATATTGAGTCTAGAGTCATGTTAGTTAATCATGGGTCAAAAGGAAGCATTGACGATCGAAGAACAAGAGATTGCGTTCAAAAACGTCGAAGCGCGTCAACAGTTTTCAGCACTGGCAGGGTTTAGTATTTTGGCCATAACGTTCTCTACAAAATTGATATTGAACTGATTAAAGATGCTATGGAAAGCTAAGAGAAAGAGCTACAACTTTCATGAAGACGTCAGGGGCTAATTACGTGAAGAACACGGCCAGACCGTGCTTATTTGCACGGACGTGTTCGGCCGAGGACGTGTTCATTTGGACGTGCTTCTTAAGCACGGCCGTGCTTTTGCCGCGTTTTTAAATCTGTTTCCTTGTTCAATTTTTAAGTTGTTTCCTAGTTGGTTTAGAGTTTGTTTTGGCTTAGGGTTTGTTTTGAGTCGCCTATATAAGGCAAACACTTGTTTATTTTTCATAACAACTTTGATATTGAATATTGAATTGAGATTTTCTCTCCAACCCTTTGGGTTTTTCCAAGAGCTTCAAGATTATTCATCTTGTAGTGATTACCGACTTATCAAGCGAACTTACACATTCGTTTGTGGCATCTACGCATACCGAGGTTCTTGCTTTGCTAAGCAACGGTCGAGGTTTCAATCAAATTAACCAAACTAGTGAAGATCTTGGGTTAACAACATATTGTTGTTGGGTCGTATGCACGCTTGTTGTTGCGGTTCACATCGCTTGGTAATCGAGCCATCTAGCAAGGTTAAGTCTATCCTTGTTCTTTATTTTTGTTATTTTCCGAATTTCTTGTAAACCCTAGTTCTTCAAGGGTTACAAAAAAAAAAGAAAAATATCGAAACTAAAAAAAAAAATACTAGGAAGTTGATTTCGTGATTTCATGGAAGCGTGAGAATTTTATTTTTGGGATTGTTGTTGGTATTATTGCACTTTTTTATTCATCATGTCCTGGAAACGCGACATCCACTAAATCGAGCAACAAAGATTATATGGAAGAATTGGCAAGAGTTTTGGCAACGGTGATGATTAATGTTTGTGGAAAATCATGTGATAGAAGGAGGACTCGTGTTGGTTGGAAGGATACAAAAGTTGAGCAACCGCCAAGAGGAGGGTGTCACAAAGAAAACCTCCAATATTAATACCAATGTTTGGGATTTTGTTGTCAATGATCCGCGTTTTGCGACGATTTTTAAAACCATAGAGAACCCTTCAAAGAGAGTAATCAAGCCAAGTTGGAGGAAGTTCCGTTTGTCGATTCGAGATTAGAAATTGTCAAGTCGGAGATAGATATTCTAAAGTCGGAGTTGGAGGATGTTCCCGAAATACTCTATCCGGTGAAAGGGGATCTGTTATCATTGGATTTTGATGATATGTTGGGTATCGATCGAACAATTGAATTTGATGATTCATTAGAAATTGAAGTTGGTGGGGCGGATGAGATAGAAAATTCGGTTGGTGTGCAAAACAAAAATTATGAAGCCGAAGACAATGAGAGATTGAGTGGAAAAACAATTGAGAGTCTGGCCAAGGGTAGAAGTGAGATTCGAGTGATGGCCAAGAAAAAGGAGAGCACAAAATTTGAGTGGGCCAAAAATATGAGGGGAAAGGCCAATGAGGTAAAACAAGAGAGAAAATTTGTGCTTATGATTAAGATGAGAGACATTAAAGCGAGAGTGTTTGAATGCTAACATATTTAATAATGTTTTGCCTAGTCCAATTGTTTCTCCTATGCAGGGATTTGGGCAACTGGATGAATGTGCGTGCCATTTCACATTTGATCCGGTGGATTGATATAATTGTTCAACCTTTGGGGTCCAACATTTAGATTCGAGGACGAATCCCATTCAAGAGGAGAGTAATGATGAGAATCCAGTCACGAAGGATCCAGGCAACACCAAATGCAAGTTATCTCGAGTTCTTGAAGACTATGTAATTGAGTTCTTGAGTTCTTGTATTTGTTTATCATAGATTAGGTGTTAATTTCCATAGTTTTTGAGTCATTTGAGTGGCCAAGTTGATGTTAGAGGCCAAGTATATTGAGTCTAAAGTCATGTTAGTTAATCATGGGTCGAAAGGAAGCATTGATGATCGAAGAACAAGAGATTGCGTTCAAAAACGTCGAAGCGCGTCAACAGTTTTCAGCACTGGCAGGGTTTAGTATTTTGGCCATAACTTTCTCTACAAAATTGATATTGAACTGATTCAAAATGCTATGGAAAGCTAAGAGAAAGAGATACAACGTTCATGAAGATGTCAGGGGCTAATTACGTGAATAACACGGCCAGGCCGTGCTTATTTGCACGGTCATGTTCGCTGAAGACGTGACGAACACGGCCTTTTTGCCGCGTTTTCTGAGTCTGTTTTCTTGTTCAATGTTTAAGTTGTTTCCTAGTTGGTTTAGAGTTTGTTTTAGTTTAGGGTTTGTTTTGAGTCGCCTATATAAGGCAAACACTTGTTTATTTTTCATAACAACTTTGATATTGAATATTGGATTGAGATTTTCTCTCCAACCCTTTGGATTTTTCCAAGAGCTTCAAGATTGTTCATCTTGTAGCGATTACCGACTTATCAAGCAAACTTACACATTCGTTTGTAGCGTCTACGCATACCGAGGTTCTTGCTTTTCTAAGAAATGGGTCGAGGTTTCCACCAAATTAACCAAAACTAGTGAAGATCTTGGGTTAACAACATATTGTTGTTGGGTCGTATGCACAATTGTTGTTGTGGTTCACATCACCCTGGGATTCCCATATACATTTGTTGACTTGATTTTCTTGTGCATTACTTCGTCACGTTTTTCATTCCTATTAAATGGATGTGAATTTGGCGAAGTCACACCCCATTGGGATATCCGCCAAGGAGATCCTCTCTCCCTTTATATTTTCATAATTTGTGCGTATGTTTTCAATCATTTTGCAGACTTACAAAGGGGAAGCTAAACGCATTAAAATCAAGTGTTCTCAAAAAGCGTTACACGCTAGTCGGGCGACGGACAGAGGCCTGCGCCAGAGGCTAGCGAGCCTTAAATATATATCCAATTTGATGTATAATTCCCATACTGCATAACTGTAAAGTCTAGAAATGATATTTAAATTATTTTTGAACAAATCTAATATATAATTTTTAAAGTAATTCAACAACAATAATCCAATAAAAAATATAAATCATTTAAAATAAAATACTTTAACAAATATTGCATTGATTCATATTAAATCAAATTATCAACGGGAAGATTTTCAGACCCTAAAATTTTGTTTCAGTTTTTTTATTAAGAAAATTATATATATTCAGTTTCACTTAAACTGAATTTTGTAGTCGTCGGTGCTACTTTCACTAGTCGGAGTCGTTTTGTTAGGGTTTCAGGAAAAACAAATATAGTCTCGCCTAGCCCGCCTAAGCCCCGTCTAGTTTGCCTAGTCCCCGTCTAATCCTGGGGCCGCCAGCCGGCCTATTAGGCAAAAATCCGGCACCTGGTGTCCTCCTAGCGCTGGGCCCCGCCAAAGGGCCGCCTGGGGATTTTTAGAACACTGATTAAAATAAATAAGTTCGCTCCGAGCGTCTCTCATTTATATTTTGCCGATGACACGCTCCTTTTTGGAAATGCTACAGTTGAGGAAGTGGAATTCATTAAATTTGCACTCTTTTTGGAAAAGTTTCGGGCCAGTAAGTAAATTTTGAAAAGTCGGGCATTCTTTTTAGCCCCAACACAGAGGCTGCTCTAGCTCATAAAATCTCTACAATTCTAGGCATCCCCATTGTTCAATCTCATGGTAAATACTTTGGCTTGCCATCAGTCATTGGGCGAAATAAGACGGAAGTTGTTGCCTCCGTTCAAGACAGTGTTTGGAAGAAGATTCAGGGCTAGAGGGAAAAACTTTATCTAGTCAATGCCGACGTACGCCATGTCATGTTTTAAAATTCCTAATGATATACTCGACAAAATTCAATCCATGGCTACAAACTATCTTTGGAGTGGTTCGGCTGAAGGTAGGAAAATCCATTGGGTGTCATGGAAAAAAATTGCTACGGATAAATCAAACAAGTGGGCTTGGTTATCGTCATCTTCGAGCATTTAACATGGCGCTACTTGTGAAACAGGCTTGGAAAATACTCTCACAACCTTGCTCTTTATTGTCTCGTTCCTTCGCGTGAAATACTTCCTAGTTGGAAACCTTTTTACGGCAAATCTTGGCGCTAGACCGTCTTAGAGTTGGAGGATTATTCTCGAAAGCCAGAAACTTCTTATTTT